>JAJMBV010000067.1:0-49827 GCA_030585085.1 Petasospora xishuangbannaensis
AGAGAATGAAGTCTGAATCGTTGAAAGACCTAAACGAGAGTACTATATAAAGAGCCAGAACTACTCGAGTAAAGCATGTTATATGTATAGTTAAGAAACGTGCTTATTTTCATATAAGTGCCACTCAATAAAGTTACACTCTGCAATTAAAGAAGACTTCCATTAAGGGTATCGTCCTGAATATAGCTGTGTACAAGTACCATTGGGAGTGTATCTTTACAGATCAATTCAAGTGGATCTTTGGCCGAGCGGTTTAAGGCGCTCGACTCAAGATCGAGTATCGCAAGATGCATGAGTTCGAATCTCATAGGATCCATTATTTTTTGTGTGTTGTAATTATTTCGGTATGGGGACGCTTCCCGTTTTGGTTAAAGATTAGATTAACAAAAGAAATCTTTTCAAAATATATCTCAATTCATGAATCATTAAATAATTAAACAAAGAATCCATGCTTATATAAATCACTCTCGTAACACATGAATATTATCAAACAAAAACAGCAGTGATGCAAAAAATGCTAATCGAGTAAGATGCACTTTGTGAAAAATCAAAAATATAAACAAAATAAAGTTTCGTTTTACTAGGATTACAGCGACAGATTTCCAAGCAAATAAGCGATATCGTCAAGAGTCGCACGTTTCGTTATATTCCTTTCAAGGCAGCCCTTCAAGGCAGACAAGAAAGTAGGATTGTTGTCAACGGATTCGGTGAAAGCTTTCTGGTCGTAATCACCTTTCTCAATCACTGCGCGTAGTCTTGGTTCATACTGGTGGTTGAATGGCAACTTTCCCACACACATCGTATATAGGAGAACACCAAGAGCCCAAATGTCGGCCGATGGGCCTAACGGAGGAGGACGGAGTTCCAAAAGCTCAGGAGCAGCATAGGGTAGCGAACCAATGTGGGAATCTGGAATGTTTGAAGCCAACTTCAACACTGGATCAGCTTCTCTTGGTTCAATCGGCGTAGCCTTGAAGGATAAAATACCGGACTCATTTGCATCATCAAATGCATCTGAAGGAAGATCAAGACGAGTATCATCTTGAACTCTGCTCTTATCAGTGACAATTCTCAACAAGGAGCGAGAGTGTCTCAGCTTCTCTCCTGAGAAGGATCTTGGGATGGACGGACGTCTCTTAATCATTCGATCATTCAACACCATGATATCCTCACTTTCGTCAATTGTCTTAAATTGGTGGCTCATACCAAAGTCACAAATAAGCACCCTCTTCCTTGGCGGAACTAGGTCAACCAAACAATTCTCTAGTTTAACATCACCATGCACAATACCTTTGGAATGCATGTAGTTCAATGCTTGAATAACCTGAAGAATGTACTCCCTTATAATCTTCAGTCTCTTCTCCCTCGGAGTTTTCACTTCTGGAGCATTGTATGGGCCCCACTTTTTTACTAGGTCAAAAAAGTTGCCACCATTAGCTTTGTACATGAGACAGAAAATAGCTTCATCTGTTTCCTTGACGCCAAAGAGTTGCAAAATATTTGGGTGTTCTAGGCGTCTCCATATCAAAACCTCTCGTCTAAAATGTTCTCGTACCGCTTCACTCTTGGTTCGAATGATCTTCATGGCTCTTGGGTTGTCTTCAGTTACATTTGGTGTAGCAATTAGACAATCCCTGATGAGACCCCAAGCACCTGATCCAATGATTCTTCCCAATTTGTAGCCCAAAATAACATTCCCTTCTTCGTAGCTCCTGCAAGATCTTGAAGTGCTTACACTGTTTAAAAACTGGGAAGCCAGAGATGATCGACTCTTACTGCGTGATGCTTCTTTTGCAATTTTCTTTAATAACACTGGATTAGCGTGTAAGCTCAAAGCGCTTATAACTCTCCGCCTCTCTGAGAACTTCATATCATTGAAATCCTGGGGTAGCTGAGCGTAAATATGTGCCTCCTCCTCTTCTGGGGTACGATGAGGCATGGCAGAGGCCGGGACAGGCACTGCTTCAACCTGGGCATGCGTGGTTCCCAGAGGAGTTGACGAGACAGATACTTCTGCAGAAGATGGAATGCTACTGCTCTCAATTAATGATGAGTTCAGTGAAGTAGTCTTACTGTTGAGGAAGCCGTAATGAGTGCTGTCCCAGCGGCGTATGGCTTCGCTGAAATCCAAGTCTGGCAGGTACTCGTCATTCAAGCCATCCAGGACACCGTACTTGTCAATCTTTTCCGAGTCTTTCAGCTTGTCGCTGATCAGTTCATTGTAAGTATGGTAGCTCCAATTTTTGTCATTACTGGTGCTACCGCTGCCCGTACTGTCGTAACGATTGAATCGAAAAGGTCTGTGCTTGTCATCATTGGCAATCCTTCTCCCATGAATGGGATCAAATTTGTTCGTCTCACTTTCAGACAAAGCTCTGTGTAACTTGAGCTTCGACTTGGTCTTTCCCTGATCTGCAATCTTGAACACCTTGGATGAGTCCTGCAGCTTCAAGTAAGTGTGGCCCTTTCTTAAACGGGAAGCATGGGAGTCGTAAGTAATAGGCGTAGCCAATGGCGACCGTACTGGCCCAGGTGAAGGTTCCGGTGAAGGCGATGGCGATGGAGTATATACCGCTGAGGACTGCTCTTCAGGAAGGATCTCGTCTCCGTAGTTTGTCAACTGGTCTCCCATGTTTGTTCTTGGGCTGATCCGTGTGAGAGATGAAGAGATATCTGGACTTGCAGGTCGCTGGCTGTAGTTACTCTGGGAGATACGGTCCAGTGAGGCTTGGTCTGGAACAAGCTCGTAGTTAGAGAACCTCTTGAACATGTTGGGACTGTCTCTGCCGCTCAAAGTAGCATAGCAGTCGCCATTGTTGTTGTTGTTACTGTCGGGGGTATAGGCACCGCTGTTGCTCTTTTGGGTGGAGCTATCAAGCGGCGGTGTAGGTGTGTTTGTGTTGCTTCTGTTTTCTTCTTTAATCTGGGCTAGTCCCGTGCTCAGCAAGGACTGCCGCCTAAGCGGATATGCCCCTGACATCCCTTCCAGTCTCTAGAGGGTCTCTTCTTCTTCTTTTTCTTCTGGTTCTGGTTCTGGTTCTGTTTGTGCAACCACTTAAAGGGGGAGCTAAACAGCGCAAGCAAACGCCCACCAAAGGCAGTACGTCTTTTTGATCTAGACCTCTAGCACAATTGTGTGAGAGTCCTGTGGACGATCGTTACGGAACGAACGGTATGTAGAACGAATAGTGGCCGTCTGTTGATGGCTCCTTGCTACAAAAGTGTACAGCCGCTTGGATGCCTTTTTTTCTGTCTAGGTAGTCGATGCGAAGGGCTTTAAGTCCATCGCCTCCAGTAGCCGCCTGTGTGGGGGACCGCCGGCGGCCAAGAGTGCTTAAAGGAAATCCGAGGACCATGAGGTCATTATCGCACGTGACGTAGCACGTGTGGATCGGAATTTGTTTTCGCGGCGGCTCCAGCCAATGGCGGTGCGTGAAAATGCGATTTGGCAGGAAAGGCCAGTGAGGGAGAGTGCACGGGGAAGGAAAAAAAAGCGAGGCAAAACACCAGCACCTTCAACACAGCTAAAGACAGAACAAGGGAACAGACCTCTGTTACAACACAAATAGAGAGAATCAAATATGGGTGCCGGTGCTCCACATCCAAAGACTTACATGGGCTGGTGGGGATCCTTGGGATCCCTTCCACAGAAAGGTATCACAACTTACGCTGTTTCGCCGTTCGCCCAGAGACCATTGAAGGGCTCTGCACACAATGCCGTTTTCAACGTTTTCAGAAGAGTCAAGAACCAGGCTATATTTGTGATCCTTCCAGGTATTGTTATCTGGGAGTGGTGGACTTGGGCCAGAGACTACAACGAGTTCTTGTACACAAAGGCTGGTAGAGAGGAGTTGGAGAGAGTCAACGTCTAAGACGTAAGCTCAGTCAGTTGGACCGTTTCTCCTTCATCATCACTTCTGCTTAGTTGGTGCATGTCTCCACTCAATCTCAAGAGGCAGCTTCTCTGGAACGCTGTACTTTGTCACACCCCTTCAAACAAAACTTTTGTACAGTTCACGACAGCATATATTCATATGTCAGCTTTCTACCTGACAGACACATTGTCCTACTTTCTTGTTCGGTTTCCTGATCGTGGCGGGGCTACTACATACATACTATATTCAGGCTAGCAATTAGTCACAACAGGTCACTCATGTTATTTATGGATTCAAAAGATTTAGAAATTTTATTGGAACTCTAAGGGATGTAGAATCTGCAGTACGTATCATTGGAGTTAGTTCCAGTTGTTGGTCGGGTAGTAGTCAGGTGTTGTGTGCAGGTGCTGAGATTTTCTTTGGTAGGAGTTGGCAATGTAACACCTATCTATATCTGGATAAATATTCCTCGGTATGCCTCTTAACTTGCAACTACAGGAGTAACCCCATGTCATCCATATCTCCCATACCCTTGAAGACTCCTGCTACAGTATAAGATAGAATTAGAATAGCACATGAGAATGTGAAGAGGCGGCATGTATCACAATTTGATATTATAGATAGCTTTTTTTTTCAAGCTAGTAGTGTGTCTACTTGGAGCGCTTGTAGATTTTGTTCAAGAACTCGGTCAAGACCTGGGCCTTGAAACCTCTCGTCTCGTCGGTCTTGCTGATCTTCTCTTTCAATTCCGTTGCAACTTTTTCCTCGTACTGGTGATAGAGCTTGTCAATGCCCATCTCATTGAAGAGTTGCTTGCAAACTTTCTCCTTTGCATCGTCCTTAATACCGTAGTTCTCATCAAGAGTCCTTCTCTGCTCTGGTGTAGCCAACTTCAAAGCTGTGTTAACAACCCAACTACACTTGTTGTCCTGAATATCGGTACCAATCTTACCAATGTCCTCTGGCTTACCAAAACAATCGAGGTAGTCGTCCTGGATCTGGAAGTACTCACCCAATGGGATCAAAACGTCATGAGCCTGCTTCAAGTCCTTCTCATCCGCGCAGCCAGCAGCGTACATGGCAAGGGCAACGGGTAAGTAAAAGGAGTAGTACGCAGTCTTGAAGATGACAATAAAGGAGTGCTTCTCCAATGAGAACTTAGACAGATCAACGTGGTCTTCTGGGGCAGTGATCAGGTCAAGCAACTGGCCCAACTCCGTCTGGAAAGTGACATCGTGGAACAACTCGAGCAGATCAACGTAGTAAGACTCTTGCTTGAAGTACTTCTTCAATAAGACATAGATGGCACCTTCAAGCATGAACGAGTCGTTGATAGCAATCTCACCAACATTCGGCATTTTGTACCAACATGGCTGGCCTCTTCTTGTGATAGACTTGTCCATCATATCGTCGGCGACAAGGAAGTAGGCTTGTAACAACTCGATACACCAACCCAGAATTGCAATCTTCTTGTACTCTTCTGCGCTCAAGTCCTTTGCAGACTTCAAGTCCTTCAAAAGGACGTAGGTATCAACAACAGAGATACCCCTGTTTAGCTTACCACCCGGTGCGTTGTGGTTCAAATTCTGCTTGAACCAGGCAATCGCTTCGCCAGACATACCATAGTCCGTGAGCACCTGAATAAGCTCATCAACAAGCTCCGGGAAAATCCCAAGGAACATCTCTCTCTTAGCAACTTTGTCAGACATTTTTGTCGTGCTTTTCGGCCGTAATACGCAGAATACCGTTTCTTGTAGAAAACTGTGTTCAACTTTTCACTCGCTTATTCGTTTATTCGTCGTTGTCCTCGAGAGTGTGCCCACGCCTGGCTGGCGGGGGTTCCTTGATAACGTAATCATACTGCGCGGCTTATATCAGAATGGTTAGAAGTGGTAGGAAATACCGAGGTTTGGCTCCAAATAATCTCTAATCTTGCCATTTACGAGGTAACTTGCTTCTACAAATAGACAAAAGGGTATCTAGACTTATGTATCTTGCTACCTAATAGTATTTGGGATAATCAAGATGGGTTACACTCAACTGGACCCTCGGTCTTTGTGTTAGTACATTGGCTTGCTTTAACGCATTATTTACCATTAACGCATTGAGCTTTTTGAATCACTATATTGTGTAGCCTTACACGGCGGAAGCGTTGAGTATGCCCTTACTGGAAACTTTATTATGTATATACATTGTTCTTAAACTCCATGTGTAACAGGAGATGAAATCTAGATTCGTGTGCTGCCTTAAGCTCTGTCCGTTCCTGTGCAAAGAGTGCTATACCTGTTCAACCAGACACTTGCGCGAATCAATCACAGTTATATACAAATACTTTGGTTTCCATTATATCATAGTTTTGGCCTCGCCTGTAGTACATTCTCCATTTCCGGCGACTTTTGGTTTTAGACACGCTAACTCATTGACTTCACTAGCTCTTTGGGTAAACCCTGTCAACTGCCATACCTTCGGCTACTCAATCAATCCTTGAGAGGACTTCTGTAATAAGAAAGGTGTTACATTACTATATCCTGTCGAATCAAGTACCCCAAGGTAATGGTATCTTTGTTTATCGGTGTGGTAGCAATATATGTTTCTACTTTGATCTTTTAGGACTTGGTTGCAAGAATCTATACAGTGGCCTAGAACTTTTGATTGTGTAAAAATTTGTTATTCGCAAATCAATGTGGGAACAGAAGTATCATTTTTGCTAATAGTTTCTTAATTAGCACAGGGTTTTTTGGAATTCGTAACTAGGAAACGGCCTTATCATTAATAGTAGTCGAGATGTTAAATCCTCTCCATGACTTATTATTCGTTTAAATATTAAAAAAGATAATATAGGAAAATAATTATAAAGTTTTCTTTTTGAAGGCTTAATATTGTCATTCACTTCAATTATAATATAGTGCTATATATGTTCTAAGTTGGCAACGCCTGCACACCCGTACACCAGGAGTATATCAGAGCCAACACCTGGACATCACACATATCTTTAGTGTTATCTCCAAAAAGAGTTCTCTATTTAAAACTGTTGGAACTGTTATATTATGACTTCTAATATGACTACAGCTTTTAAATTGCCCTTGGTTTGTGAAGAGGCTCGATCATCATTACTTATAAGCTGTCACAATAATTATTGTCACGACTACATGGGGCAAACTGAGAGCCATTCAAAGCAATATGCAATTTACCATAATAATTTGTATTTAAACTTTGATCGAAGACTTTTGTAAGGCGGCTATGCTCATCTGCGACTGGCTTCTTCTGAATTCCTGAGACTCCTGAGCTATCTTCAGCTCTTTTAGCTTTGCCTCTAGGATTGGTGCATCTCTCAAGGTTTTGTTCAATTCCATCAGTTCACCTTCCCATTTTAGTCTCTTCTTGGCATCTAGCTTTTGGAAAGCATAAGTGCCATCACCTCTAAATTTTAAGATATAGTTATGAAAATGCCACAACGATGATCTGTGTGCAACTGAAAGCAAGGAAATTCCAAGAGATTGGGCGTGTGTATACATTAACTGTTCCATCTGTGGAGAGACAGCAGAGGTACACTCATCCAATACAGCGAATTTTGGCTGATGATAGTACAGCCTTGCCATTGCCAATCTCTGTTGAACACCAATAGACAACTCTTCAGACCAGTTTCTTACCGTCGAAAATGGGTCGATGCGATCAACTTCTAGACTAGAATCTTTGGAGAGCTCCAGCACCATGTTGTCTTGTAGCAGGAAAGACAACTCTAATACCTTCAATATATCAATGAGTTCCTGGTTTGTCTTGTACTTGTAGGTCGTCGAAGGATAGATAATAACTTCTTTCAGAGAAGACTTGGATAAGTAAGCCCTTTGGGGTAAGTAGAATACGTTTTCAAAGTGCGGAATTGTCAGTTCTCCAGCAATAACAGGCCATAATCCACCAAGGATTCTGAACAAAGAAGACTTTCCGCATCCATTTGGACCGGCAATAAGAAGGTGATCGCCATGACTGATCTTAAATGAAAGGGATTGAGCCAAAACGATATTTGCGGGTGTGATAAGAGGAATTTCCTTAAACTCAATGACTTGGTCGTCGTACTTTATGAGACCATGAGAATGAGAGATGGAATTCTGATTGGTGGAAGACTCAATTTCTAGTAATGCAGTTTTAAATTCTGAGATTCTCTTCATGTAACCAACAACTTGTTGTACCTCCTTTCTGGAGGTAATCAGCATACCCAAAGAAGAGGAAGCCGAGAGTAATAAGCGACGGTTCGTAATAAATGTAGCAGACGTGCTGTGATCAACAACACCACTGAATTTGTTTATGAAAATTGGTATTGAGCATAACACCAGACCAGCTGCACCCCAAGTGTACTTGACAATGAAATCCGTCGCCGTGTCATATACTGCTCGGGCTCTAAGTTCGTAGTTGGAGAACTTTTCAAGTTCGTAGTATGATTTATCAACAATGTCCAACTCTCTAGGATGTCCTCTTAAGAATCCAATCTCTTCACTCCAGAGTACAACTCTGGCATGTAAGGATCTCACAAGACCCTCCAATCTCGATCTCTCGATGGCGATTTTGGTGAAGTTTGGGGAAATAAATCTCAAGAAGAGAGAAGTAGAATGTGCCAATAGTCCTAGAAGAAGTGTACCTTCCGCAGAGCCCGTTTTTGCCAATTCAAAAGAGCACAAAATCAAGTCTAATGATGGTTTCAGAATATGATTAGGCAAACTTGCCAAACTGGAAGCTAAGTTGGTGATATCCGTAGTGATTCTCTGATTCGGATCCAAAACCTTGTTCTCAACAGGCATGTGCACCAGGGAGTAGTAGTTTGGATTTTTCTTGTTGGTGTCGTTACCCGAATTAGAAGGCAAGTAGAGTTCCATGAGATTATTTGTGAGATTTCTGTTGATGTTGAGAGAGAGTTGATTGGTCGTAAACTCTAGCAGCGCATTGGTTAAGGTGGCAGGGATTCCCAAAAACATCCATTGGGCCAGCAACTTCATAAAAGTTCCTGTTTTCTTGCGAATCATAGCACTGACAAGCCATCCGTCTAGTGCAGCGACCCGAAGAGTCAGTAATGCTCGTGTAATAAGCAGAAACACTTGC
The DNA here is from genome assembly GCA_030585085.1 of Petasospora xishuangbannaensis. Lineage (NCBI taxonomy): Eukaryota > Fungi > Ascomycota > Saccharomycetes > Phaffomycetales > Wickerhamomycetaceae > Petasospora > Petasospora xishuangbannaensis. The sequence continues at coordinate 8,967 of JAJMBV010000067.1, forward strand.
AATGCAAAGTACACCGGCACTCTGGACTTCCACGTAGGAACAATCGACTTAATTAGACGCACAAATGTATCCCTGTTTATCTTCACCGACGGTTGTACATCTTTCTTGCCTTTTACTTTTTCAGAATCGGATGGAGAAGATTCGTACTCTCTTTTGCGTCTAGACGACGGCTGCGACGTGTTGAAAGAGACAAAGAGTAAGATGAGGTACGACGTCTTGAGGATGAGACCTTTGTACCGAGCGTACCACTGCAGAAGCGGGGACCAGTGTGCTAGTGAAGTCTTAGGTGGCATATATGGATATCAATATTTCGCTGGAGATGGTGAAATGATGATCCTAGAGCGTAGTGGTGGGAGAGGAGGACGTCACGGGCTTAAGTAGTCAGTGAAAGAATGCGGGGGTTGCTAGCCGAGGCTCCGATGAGGCCCACCCAGACACCACGATGGAGCTCTATAGTTATGAGCCCTTAGCACTGGTGGCTAGCTCCGTGAACCGCTTTTGTGTTCGTGCTATTTCGTCCTTGAGTTCTTTCACTCTTTTGTCATAGAAATATTCACACAGCTGGATGATGTTAAGTTCTGAATGTTGTGAGAGAAGCTCATTGATTAGCTGCTGGAGCTGCCTTTGGGTGATGTGAATCTCTTGTCCATTGAGCTCGTTGTGCGAGAGGTTGAACGCTGCGTGCTTAGTAAAGTCGTGATGTATGGTATCTAATGCATCTGTACCGTGCTGTTCGAGAAGCTGGAGGAGAAGCAGCTTATCTCTGGTGTTGAGTAGCTCTAGGGATACTTCTTTCTTGACCATGTCGCCGTGCCCGATATTTCTGTGTTGTAATGATGAGAGAGATCTGAGGCACGATGGGGTCGGAATGTATGGAAAATGATATTTGGTCCGCACAAAGACGGTCTGGTTTTTCAGTACAGTCCACGAGGGTCTATTAAGCCTATATGGAAGATGCTCCAAGATGTTGAAGAGGCTTGAAAGAGTACTTGTTTCAAGTAAGAAGTTCCCAGTTCTTAGTGTATGCCCAGGACCGCGAAGCCGCTGGATCTCTCGTCGCAGGCGTGCTGCCCTAAACGAAAAGTTTTCGAGGACTCTTTTTTCTCCGCCAGCTCTTCTTCTTCTTCGGCACACTTCTCTAGTTCCTTTCTTTTTTTTTTGTGTGTTGTTTTACTCTAATCCCTTTCCTCCTACTTCTTTCTTCTATTCTCTCTATTCACCTCTTGCCCTGGTTTGTAGTGTTTGGACCAGGAGCACCAGGAGAGTAAGTGCAATCCTTGTTTGTCTGTGCCGTGCTCATTTCGGAGGTTTCAAGTGATGATACAAAAGTTTATGCATAGTTCAACTGATCATAAATGAAGAAAAACTCTACCATCGTCTTTCGCTCCTATCTGATTGTTTCTCCAATGGGGCACCGTACTGAAGACTCTTTCTATGAAATGGGTTTTTATGTTTTCTTGTTACTAACCTAATGCTAACTAGCCTGTTTAGTTTATCAATAGGATTATTGCCTTTGACCATTGGAGATTGTCTATATACTCTCATCCAATTACTCGGGCTTCAATGCATACATCCTCACCTTGAACAGCTCTTTAGGAAGCCCTCTCTGTAGCTCTGTAGCGATCAGCTTAAGCCCGGCCTTTTTGAACAGGCTCTTAAAGCTCTCGTCGCTTCTTGTCACAGAACTATCTTCCTCGTCAAACACATCGGTCCCGACAGAGTTATTTTCTTTAACAACAATTGTGCCATTTGGCTGAAGGCCCTCTTTACACCGTACGAGGAACTTCACAAACTCTTCATCTGGTAAGTGCCCCACGCACCACTGGCACCATATCAGCCAGTACTTACCCTTTTCAGGAACCCAGTCCTGCATTCCCACATCATAGATCTCTCCAATCTTGCCCTGTTGCATGAGTGGTTTGAGCTCACTCTTCATCTGCTGGACGAACGGTACAACGGGCTCCACAAGATCGATCTTATCGCTAAACTTGTGTAGTAAGTCCCTAGTTACACGTCCGATTCCCGCTCCTATGTCCACACTATACTTGATTTGTCCCGGTTCTAGGGTCATGCGAGCCTTAAGTTTGCGAAGAAGTGTTGATGAGCCTACTACGTCTGCTTTGGGAACAGAAGTACCTTCGCCGTAGCCTCCAAGGACTCCATCCACTGTAGCAGGAACGGATGTCCAATAGTCAATAGCAGCTTCGTAGTCAATAGCAGCATCTGCACGCGAAGCTTCGAAGGGCTCAGACATTGTAGAAAGAAACAGTAGATCTGCAAGCTGAGCGACGGACAAATCGAATGGTGGTTTTGAAGGCATTATGGGCTGCTGTAGGCGTTTTTCTTAGTGAAAAATGTAAAGGGGAGCCTACCTGAGCCAGAGAAAGTGCGCCGCAAAATCGCCACTACAAGCAAATGTTAAAGGAGCCCAGAGCATCCAGTAGAGTAACACAAGTATCAAGGATTTATCGCCCGAAAGTTCGGCTCTCAAACATGTTTTCCGTTTGGAGTCGACTTAATCAATGTGATATCCTGCTTACGTCAGAAAGCTCTCCCCCAAAATTGATCGCGATTTAGTGAAAAAGTGCCAACGTCGACGGATCAGTCACCTTCAGTCACAAGGGAACTCATCTCCCTGTCCTATACGGTTTACTACCAGGAAATCCCGTTAGACGCTTCTTAATGAGTGGATGTATGTTATACTGTATATTTGGACCGACTGCATGTGGTATTTTGGGTTGTCTGGACTCGGTTTTTGTGAACTGATGCTCGTTTCCGGCACATTGGGAACTCAATGAGAGCATGAGAACAATACCAACGGTCTGATACTATCATTCCCAGAACAAGCTAAGACATCAAACGTTTCCTTCCTTCTATGAATTCAATTATGTTACTAACCGGCTCAATCAGACCGTCTTATTGACCTTGCAAAGCCTTTCCTGCCCCTCCTCCCGGAGGTGGAGTTGCCTCTCGACAACCTTACCTTTGACGAAAAGGTGATGTACACTATCGGCTCATCTTTTCTTTACCTCTTCTCTCAGCTACCTGTTTATGGAGGATCCAAGGTCACTGGTGACCCAATATCCTTCTTGCGTCCGGTTTTCGGTGCTGAGAAGGGAACTTTGCTTGAGTTTGGTGTCTTCCCTATAATCTCTTCTGGCTTGATCTTTCAGCTTCTCGCTGGTCTAAAGCTGATCAAGGTCAACCTGGCCAACAGAACAGACAGACAGCTCTTCCAGACTTCTCAGAAGTTGTTTGCCATTTTCCAGTACATTGTGCTCACCAACATCTTTGTTGCTGCTGGCTACTTTGGCTACAATCTAGGATTCTGGCAGATTATTCTCATCAACTTCCAGTTGATCACCACTGGTTTCATTATGACTTTGATTTCAGAGATCATTGACAAGGGGTACGGTTTCGGCTCTGGGGCTATGACATTTGTTACGGTCAATGCTGCATCTAACTTTGTTGGTGATATCGTTGGTATTAATGCCGTCAAAACTACTAGAGGTAGTGAAACTCAGGGTGCATTGATTAGTTTGATAGGTAAGCTAAGCTCTGGTTCTTTCAAAAATGCCATTGTTGACTCTTTCACTAGACCCTACTTGCCAAATTTGACCCAGGCTTATATTTCTTTTGGAACGTTGTTTGCCGCTATCTACTTGCAGAATTTCAGAATTGATTTGCCAATTAGATCCAACAGAGTCAGAGCCCTAAACAACGTTTACCCAATCAGATTGCTTTACACAGGTGCTATGCCATTGGTGTTCTCTTACACCGTTGTATTCTATCTTAATATCTTTGGTTACACAATTGTTAACCTCGGGTTCAGAAACGACCCTTCCAATCTAGTCGTTAAGTTGTTGGGCCATTACACCTCAACTGCATTTGACTCTCTTTTTGTTGTTGAATCACCTTCTATCCTCTACTTCCTTTCGCCATTCTCTTCTCTTCCTAACCCTATCTTTGGAACTCTCAAGATAATCATTTACTCTGCCCTTATCATCTCCACTTCTGCACTTTTTGCCAACTCCTGGTCATTGATCTCTGGATCCTCTCCAAAGGACATTGCTCTCCAGTTCAAAGAACAGGGTATCTCACTTGCTGGACGCAGAGACAACTCTATATCTAAGGAACTCTCTAGAGTCATTCCTGTTGCTGCTGTCTCCGGTGCTACTGCCCTTGCGGCCCTTGCAGATATTGGTGACCTGCTCGGTGGAAAAGGTAAGTCTGGTGGATTGTTGATTGCTATCTCTACTGCCTTTTCTTTCTTGGAGATAGTCGCAGTTGAATACCAACAGGGGGGTGGCTCTCAGAACTTTTCTACGATCTTCGGTGGCCTTGCGCAGCGCTAAGCTGAAGGGACTAGATATCTTCATTACTGTCACTAGTATTACAAAAAAAGGGTGCTTGCCCAGTGGACTCGATCTTTTCTTGTGAAATTTCCGCATATCTCTCACTTCCACCAAGGTGGTGGATCAAAAGGGTACATTGTACATTTAATTCTGATACATCTAGCGTTCCGTAGCAAGATAAATCATAAATGATAAATGTAATATCACCCACGTTGTTTCAACTAAACTAAGGCTCTACCAAACAAAAGACAGGGCCTTCCGTATTATCTCCTTTACCGCAATATGAGATGGTACCCTGACAGCCACTGCAGCTATCAAGAAGATTAATATATTCTGCTTTAGCATTAAAGTTCTTTAGTATTTAGCCTACAGCGTTATTTCTGTCCCCGTTGCTTTGAGAATAGTAGGATTTCTCTAAGAGGTTCCCAAATTTCTTTTCGGTGATTACTTGATCTCAAAGAAGGAGAGACCGGCTCCACCGACCAATGCATATTGCTCACCATCAAACTCAGCGGTATCGGAGGAGCCAGTATCAGCAACTGAGGTATAGTACTGATCAAGACAGGATAGTTTGCCACCTGCATAACTCCACACCTTAACTATTTGATCCACAGAAATTGCAAGCACTCTACCTTCCGAAAGCGTTGAAACAGATGTGATAAGAGAGGAGGCTGCATTTGGAATGAAGGAAACAACCTCACACTCCACACTGTTATCAACAATCGAAAATCTGGACAAACCAAGTGCATTATCATCACCGCCAGTAACAACTAGAAAACCGGATGGACATGCGACAACTGTGAAGCTCTTGATACCATTTTGATGAACCATAAGAGTAGACTTAACTTCTGGAAGTTCCTTCTTGGTCACTATCTTTTCGAATTGTAGTTTGCCTTCCATAACTGAGTGTTGTATCTCAGATGTTATATCCCAGACAGCCAGGTGACCATCTGTAGCACCAGTCAGCGCATATACATGACATTGGTAAATTATTAGTTTGACATCCAACAAACAGCAATTCTTGTACCCACCAGATATTAGTAGTGTAAATGTGTATGTCTGCAAGCAAAAGTAGAACAATTTAATACTAGAATCAGAGTACACATTACAGAAAATGACACCCTTCGTTGTATCACCATCGTAGACAAACAAGTAATCGAAGTCCATTATTCTCAAATCCGGATTGTTAGTTGACGGAGAAAGAGTTCCAATAAGGCCCATAAGAGGGATTCGGTAATCCTCATCTACTTTCCAGACAAAAAATTCCTCTCTAGCTGATGAAGAAGCAACCAGTTTATTGTCCAAAAATTTCACTTTTTGAAGTCCAGATGTATGCTTTCTGATATTCCAGTAGTGATGAACAGACCCAGTTGTCAAATCTACTGAACCTAACTTGATATGCGTCTCCTCTCCACCAGTAATGTATAACGCCACAGAGTTATACTTTTTCTTCCTTATGGAAATATCTCTTGTTTCCCTTCCATGTGTACCTTCACTTAACAAGTAAGGTGTTCGTGGAATTGATAAAACCCGAATGTGAAGAATACTGTCACGGACATAAATCAACTTCCATATGCCATCAAGGTAAAATAATTTCCACAATCGATGTGCACCGCCACAATTGTCATAAGCAATCTCATATTCACGGGATTCGTTATAGATGTAGAAGTAGCTTGATTTGAAACCAAATATGATGATCTCATCGTTAATATCCATAGATCCTTCAAGGAATCCTTTCCTCACGTTGTTAGTATGCACAGCGGAGTAGACTTTTCTGGTTTTATCATATCTAATATATAGATAATATCCATCACGGTTTGTGATAACAAGTAACGAGTTCTCTGATGTATTCTCGATACAACGGACACTTGTAACGGTATCAGTCAGTGAGAGTTTCTTTATGAAGGTTAGCTGTTCACCAGTCTCAAGAGAATATATCCCGAGTGAACTAAGACGGAAACCAATGTACACAAGATTATGAGAGACTTCAATGCAAGTTGTCACAAATGTCTTAGGATTTTCAATTGATGTTGTATTGGTTAACTCGAGGTCAGTGTTCAATTGATAAAGCTCAAGTTTTTCTTTCTTATTAGGAGATTCGATAAGAAGATAGAGCATTTCGCCTTCTTGAGTAGAGACTGCATTAACACATTTTGATATCTGTGCTGGCATTTTTTTTTCTTTGCAGATCTTTCCTGTATGATCAAACTTTAAGAAGAGTGTTTGTCCCCGGCTGTTAGTGAAAGCTATGATATTAACAGTACTGTACCCATTGGTCAAGGTCAAGCTGTTAAAGTCAGAGTCAGTACGGAGATATGTCCACCGGGATTCCCTGTAGAGGAAAACTCCACCAACCGATGTGATCATAACCAAACCAACATCAAGCTCCCATATTCCCTTGACAAGCTCTCCAATTTGAACTGCATAGTCCACCTGAGAGGAAGTAACAATTTCAGAGAGAGTGAATTTTTGAGTTTCAAACTCAACTCTCTTGGGATTGATATCAATCAGCCTTACGCGACCATCATTACCACCAGTGGCTGCAATAAATTCAGTCGGGTGAACATCCAACCCCCAAACGTGTCTTCCGGTGTGAAGATCATAAGTGTGTACAGGCACAAGTTGCATCTCTTGAGTTATATTCCAGGTTCTAGCAGTCAAATCTTCGGAGACACTAACAACACCTTCATCATTGGGAGCGAACCTCAGCCTCCAGATTCTAGCGGTATGGCCCCATGCGGTTGAAAGAAGCTCTCCCGTCTTAAAGTCCCACAGCTTGATAGAACGGTCATCCGAACAGCTGACAATATATTTGTCAAGCTTGCTTACTTGAACATTGAATATTGGACCCTCATGACCAGTCAGTGAATGTCTGATTTCTTCTTTGAATAAATCCCAAACGATAATGCGACCTTGAACGGTTCCAGCATTGACATATACATCATGTCTTGACGATACCTTAATAGAACCAGAATACAGTATCGACTTCTCTCCATAAATGGATTTCTCCCATTGAAGTGTTTGTGAGTATGAATCAATACTGAAGACATGGTTGTGCGCAGTGAGAATGAACAGTTCAAGTCCATTGTGACTGAACTCTGCAGATATGATCCAATCGTGAATCATCTTCTCCTCTGAAAAGAGGTTATCAGCCTCCAAAATTTGTGACAAAGAAAGGATACTAAACGATCTACCTCCATGAAAGCCAAAAGTGTCTCTTTGAAAAGACATTCCGTGGATTTTGTTGCGTTTGAAGATCTTCTTGGATAGGAGCATTTCTCCAGATTTGTAGTTGTACACTCGGAGAAGTGGACCTTGTCCGACGAAGAGAAGATCACCACTGTAAAACTTCACGACACATGATGGACCATGGTGATTTATCGGAACAATCGCGTTTGAAGTCATATTGAATAGCTCTTCCAATACTGAAGTGGCCTGCTCAGTCTTCTGGGTAAGCTCATCGTCTATGCATGGAAAAAAATTGGGCAGTGTGCCCCGAGCCGGGGATATATCCAGCGCACGGACTTCAACTACAGATATAATCGTCTAGGTAATCGGAGGCAGGCAAGTGTGTATCAAATTGGGGATATTACTTTGTGTGGCTCTGAATCCTCAAAGTAGCTCAATTAAGTAACTATTGAGGTTTTTTTAGGTAAAAGATCCGGTGTTTGAGTGTTGCCTTGATGAACTGGGTAAGAGTAGTTCAAAACTTAATTACCTCTTTAGGCAAAAAGATACGCAAGAATGACTTTACATATATCTCGGAGTCGATCTTCTGCTACCTATTGAAATCAAAAATCTACTTCTAGACACTTATATACTATTATTTATTTCAATGTAAGGGAAAATTAAGAAAGAAACCTGGGTATTGTCATTGAGCATTTCCTTTCGAGCGTTGACCTGGTTTGCATTCGTTTCCCAAATAGGACAATTGGCGAAAATCTGCGGAAGGCCGAAACCTGGTTGCCTCGGAGATTGCACTTTGGTCCGATGTCTGGGTGTTTTAAACGAAATGTAAACAAACACTAACATCAGCAAAACAAACCCCAAAGAGGTCTAGTAGAAACCAAGAGCGCTTATACCTGTAAGTAGCAGCAAGAAGTTGCTACAGGGAGAAGGACTGCCATCATGGTATCAACAGAGAATAATTCGCAGACATCTAACAGCCAAGAGAAGGAGAACGGTAGCATCGCATCTTCCAAGAATACGACGGTACCGAACAGACGAGAGTCTTTTGGAAGGGGAATATTGAAGAATCTGACGCTTCTCGATGACAACAACACAGTCTCGTTCCCGTTGAGGGATTTGCACCTACAAGAGAAAATGCGGCTTGAGAGTAAAAGGAGACGCGTTTCATTTGCACCCGAGGTTACACTCCACAAGATTGAGTCTATTGTCCTGTCGTCGCCAGAGCGCCATGAACCGAAGAGAAGAGAGACTATTGCTTTCGTTCCAAACTCAAGAGGAACTACTCCAAGTACATTACCGATAGTAGACAGACAAGTTGAGATTTCCAAGTTGAAGACCGCTGCTGCTAGTTCTGTTACCTCCTCAGCCAACGATCCTGCGATAACGGCACCAACCTTCACCATTCATGAAGACAACCAGGACCAAGTCAGACCAAGGGTTTCCCTTGTGGATGTGAACTGCGAAGATGATCATATGAGTTTGGCACACCATTCTCATTACACGGAGCATACTGCAGATATGGATCTCACTCAATATACAGCGCCCGAGGATCACGCACTAGATATGAGTCTAACTCAGCTGCATATATTTGACGATGATCATTCCGACCTAAATAACAATGATGAGGCTACTATGGATCTCACAGAATCACTAGGAAAGATCCAGCCTCACAAATCCTGGTCTGCCCCTGCCCCTGCACCTGGTCCAGATCCAGAACTAATACCAGGCTCAATGGAGAGCTCCTACTACTCGACTCAAGAATCATTACCGTCTACTCAATCAAAGGTCTTTGGATCCATCAGAAGCCTGTTTGAGGAAGAAGAAACCATGCAGAGTGAAGATGAGGAACAGGAAATGGAGCTTACGGGCCCAATTTCTTTTTTAATACCCAGTAACACCTACGAAAAAGCATCGGATGAACAATTCAATCATACTAGCGAGGAACAATCTGAACTGTCAATGGATCTTACTGAATCATTAGATGATATCACCGAAAAGAACACTCTTATGAACAAGTCCCTCAATCAGAATGCCTTGGATGAGGAGGTCTCCATGGATTTAACGATGATTCCAACAGCTCAAAGCCATTCAATACATCATCAGAACTCCAAGGATGATGAAGCAATAATGGAACAGACAATGGAATTGACGGGCATGCCCGTTGTATTTTCTCATCCACCGAAGCTTCTGACTCCTCTGAAACCGAACAGATCTCATACGTCTGAAACTGGTTCCCCTAGATCGTCCAAACGTAAGAGCTACCCGGAGTCTAAAGACTCTTCCAATGATATCCGTGCCAAGCTCAACATGTTGACGCCTAAAAAGAAACGTAGGACACTTTCGTATGAACGTCCTGTCCCATCACTCGAAAGGTCAACCCTATTTCCCCGACAACCCTCTGAGCCAGAGATCAAGTCTTCATTTACTCCACTTAGGTCAGCTAATAGTGGTGTGAGAATGTCAGTTGTCAATGGCGGAAAAGTTGAATTTGTTCTCGCCGAAAAGGCACCCTTAGCCACATCACATGAAGAAGAAGTTGTTGATGAAGAATATGTATATCAGCCTGTGAGATTAACAAAATTCATGAAAGACGCTGATGTTGACTTCTATGACACAATGAAGGTCGATGATGATTTTACGGTCGAGCTCAAAACTACATCTCCAAGTCGTCAGCCTTTACCGCTTGACTATGTTATTGCTAGAAACACTAAAATTCCATGGCTTGAGCTTTTTTCTTTTAGCTGTCATGAGTTGCACCACAACATGAAGACACTAAGAGCTCTGTTTGATGATCTTGATAGCGAGTTTGCCAAGGAGAATCCTAGGTTGGTCCGAGAGTATTATGAAACAGTCGATCAGTTACAACAAAAACGGATGGCTGATAGATTTGCACGAATGAAGGTATATTCAGATAAGGCAGCAGAGACTGCTTGGTCAACATGGCGCATCAAACTTATTGATGAACTTCAGATCCGATTGGAAAAAAATCTTGCCACTCTTGATGAAGATAAAATGGTTCTAGAATCTAATATGAATAAGCTTTTTGGAATCGAACGGAGCGTTCAAAATGAGCACGAGCTCCTTGGAATAGAGATCCAGAAACTTTTGAAGGAGAAAGAAGCTTCTGAATCTTTTGATGTTGAAACACTAATAGATCTCCGTGGTGAGTTACTATCTGAGCTACGGGCTTTGAACGCGGAAGAGCTAGAATATGGTGCCATGGAGAAGGAGCTAGAGGAACTTAACGAACAGATTGTTGACACCACTGTATTGGAAAAAGAAATCGAAGATATGCACATAATCATCAAGAGACAAAGCCAGGATCCTATGATCAGGCTAAATAGTGAATTCAAGACTCTTGAGTTTCTTCAACAGGTATCGGGTATGAGACTTGAAAAACTGAATGGCTCAGTCATTTCGCTCATTCTGCTTGACTCTGGAATTACAGTGAGCATCGATGTTCTGAGGGCCACTGGAGCAATAATTCTTCTACCAGACAACATCTCTACTTTAAAGAGAGTTTTTCTCGAGAAACTCATAACAGAAAAGTCATCTATGGAAGTCTACCAGAAGATAGATAGAGTATCCTCTCTATTCAAGAGGTTATCTAAGTTCGAGTCGGATTTGTTCAACATTGGCCTTCTTTGTCCAAGTACAATAAATATTGATGATGACATTACTGTTCACATCACAGAATTCGACAGGACATCTAAATATAAGGCCAATGTGAAGTTAAGATTTGATGAGTCTTCGCTACAATTAACTCCACTCAGACCGCTTTCTGTCGAAGCTAGATTGGCATATGGGCCAAAGAAGCTTAGCGAAGATACTATCTTGAACAACTTAAAATCCAAGAGCACACCATCCTCCTTCATCCAAAGCCTCAATGGAATCACTTTGATCCATGATTAACGATACGAAATTAGATAGACAATAACTTATTAAGGCGGAAACGTTTGTATTATAGGAAACAAAGCTGTAGAAGAACATTGACACACGAAAAGCCGCAAGTACCAAAGACTGAAAAAACCAATCATTGATGTAGACAACAGAGACATAGATCAGTCATCTTAAGTTTGTGTGCCAGAAGAAAACGTATTCATCTCCTTCGGTATTAGGTTAATATGTACAAGAGCCTCATGAGAAATGTCGTAGAATCCAAATATGCAGCGGAAGTAAAGCGGGATAACCAATAAGAAAAGAAAAACACAAGTCATGAAAACAAAGTCGTAAGATTCATCAACCTTGGCGCTGTTTATGTTTCTTGTTGGTCTTACAGTAGACGTAAACACGTCCCTTTCTTCTAACGACGTAGCAGTCATCGCAGAGCTTCTTGACGGATGTTCTAACCTTAAAGCCTCTTGCAAGCGTTGGTTGCAGAACGCCAAATGTGGTGCTCATAGTCTGCTTTGTAAGCAAAGATGAAGCCTGTGGACGAATAGCAAACGACGTTAGTGCTCTAAAGAAACTCATTATCCGTTTGGACCGCTTGAATAGTCTCTATAGTCGATCTATCCATGGTGATCGGCTTGGCCCAAACTTTTCAACTATTACCAATGGACCGGTACAGGCAACATATCACACTTCTTCGCGACATTTTGGTGGTGTCCAGGTTTATATTCCACTCCAGGTAAACACATATCGAATTGTCATAGCATTGAAGACATTGCTTTTCAAGTTCTAAAGCAAGGAACTCTATTCAAGATGGATAACTGGGCCGAGCTATTACGTACCCCGCTGCTCCGTCAGCCGAGGGATAGTTCGGCGCCACCGCAGCGTGTTACATGTACATTGTTTGACGAACAGAGCGATCTCTTATGGGCCGGCGACTCTGCTGGGTTCATCGCATCATATGCTGATACGGTAATGGCCCCATATACTCGTTTCCATGCTCACAGAGCACCGGTGATACAGATGATTTCTCATGTTAAAGGTGTCCTATCCACAGACGGAATGACTATTCGATTGACCAACAGACGCGGCCTCTTGGTATCAGAATGGTCAGAATCACGTCTCTCAGAGTTTTCAAAGATCTACAGAATGGCAATCACTGGTCCCAATGAGCTCATTGTTGCGGCTGATGCTGGACTTGTGAGACTGGACATGAATAAAACCATGGTGCTATCTATAACACCGTGCTCAGGAGAAGTGCTTTTCATGCAATCAAACAAACGTCATGTTGCTATAGGAAAGAAAGATGGCACTGTTGATATCTTTGAAGTCAAGTCTGGATCGATTGTATATACTTTCTTTACCAACTCGAGTACACTTACCGACATGGACTTCAAAGAGCAAACACTTGTTACTTGTGGTAAGATTAAGCGTCATGGTGTTTACACATCTGAACAGCTCGTAAATGTCTTTGACCTCCGAACAATGCGACCAACAGCGCCAATTTCATTCCCTGCTGGAGCTCTTTTTGTAAGACTTCACCCTAAACTACCAAGTGTCGTTCTCATTACCTCCAAGATTGGCCAGATGCATTCTGTGGATATGTTCGATCAATCCAAAGTGTTTTTATATCAGATTGATGTCGGCCCAAGTGTCCTCTCTTTCGAGATTTCTTCCACTGGAGACTTCCTGAGTGTTGTGGATGCCTTTTCGCTTCACCATTTATGGGCGCATAATCCTGAACACTCAACCATGTCCAATCGAGTCCCAATCGAATACCCTCTATTGCCAGAACCTCACGAGCGAATTGACATTGATGACGACAGTAAACCATTAAATGTCATAGGCATGCCCTATTACAAGGAGACTCTTCTATCTGCCTGGCCATCCCAAACCATTTTTCGAAGTGCAGGCACTATCACCAAACCTGTGGATCCATCGATTCTTAGAACCGCTCGGCAAGTTGGGCCAAATATTCTCGAAGCTCCATACGATAAAGAAAAGTACGGCAAGCGCAACCAGGCCAAGAAATATGTCCCTGTGGTAAATGGTGGAACCATTGGCAAGTTTTTAAGTTCGAAAACAGGATCTCCAGCAAAAAGGGCGCCTCGCCAAGTAATAACTGAAGAAGGTGCTTTTAGTTTCAAGTCCAATGACTCCAATGCGGTTCCTAGCGCTTTCAAGAAACGTGAAATCGTGTACAGCAAATTTGGTATTGATGACTTTGACTTTGATTTCTATAACCATACGAAGTTTTCTGGTTTGGAATGTCATGTTGACAACTCTTACACAAATGCTTTGCTGCAGCTCTATAGGTTTGTTCCAGAAATGTTTAATTTTGTTGTTGGGAATCTATCTATTGAGAATCTTAGGGAAGATTCTCTACTCACTGAGATCGGGTATCTCTACGACATGCTCTTCAAAGCTGCTGGTAAACACTATCGTGCTACTAACTTCCAGCACATGCTTTCCTCACTTGACGAGGCCGTGAAATCCGGACTCATAGAAAGAGATGAAGTAATGACAGATTCACTCGCTGAACTAGCATCAAGAAGTCACAGATTCAATGCATTCTTGCTTCATAAGTTGGCCAGAGATGAATTACAAAGTAAGAACGGCACAAACCTTTCCATGAATTTTAGTGATTTGTTTGGTATTGAAACAAAGGAGCAGTCTATCGGGATATACTCTAATCTTCAAAACACATGCTCGACCCTCAAACATCATCTTGATGTCATGTCACCTATGGCGAACAATTTCCAGGAGCTACCAACCAGATTAAAACCCTCACAGCATCCATCTTCCGTGGAGTACATCGAATCCTCTATGTTTAGATTTGAGCAAAGGAGAGTACAAGGTGGGGCCACACCATCGTTTGACATCATTGAGTCTATATACACTGTTGTTACTCTACCTCTTGTTCTATCTTGCAACTTAATACTTTCTCCAGAGGAAAAACGACTCATTCGCAACACACCAGGATGGCTGAAAACTAAATTCTTAGCTGTCTGGAGTAATGGGCGCTTTTCTTTAACAGATAAGACTTTAAAACGGAATGAGCCCGATCTTATGTATGACCTGGTTGGTTTTGTGGCAGAGATTTCTGGTGAGACACAGGCTGATGCGCATTTGGTCACTTTTGTCAAGGTCCAGGAAGGCGATGACAATCACCAGTGGTATATGTTCAATGATTTCTTAGTGATTCCAATTACAGAAGATGAAGCCCTGAATATGTCATATTGGTGGAAAACTCCGATTTCGCTTGTCTACCGTAAGATGTCCTCTCCGCCTATCTTTGATTTTAATGCTTGGAAGGTTGGTCTTAATGACGAGATACTATATCGTGATCACTTTGCCAAAGGGACTCGTGAGTCCAAAAAGATTGAGTATGAGTTATTGACGAGAGAGGAAGCGCCATGCCCAGGCTCACTTGTTGCTATTGACACTGAATTTGTCACCATTGAGGAAGAACACTTCGAAATCAAAAGCAATGGCACAAGATCATTGCTTAAGCCAAGTAATCAGGCTCTTGCTCGAGTTTCAGTACTAAGAGGAACCGATGGCGAGAATTTTGGAGTACCGTTTATCGACGACTGGGTTGTTGTCAAGGAGCGCATTCATGACTATTTGACCTCATACTCCGGTATCGAGCACGGTGACTTAGACCCCGAGACGAGTAATAAGTCATTGGTGACAGCACAGACTGTCTATCGTAAGTTATGGCTCCTACTGAATTTGGGTTGTGTTTTTGTTGGACATGGTTTGACGAAAGACTTCCGTACCATCAACATTAGTGTCCCCAAATTGCAGGTTAGAGATACGGCAGTCTTCTTTTACAAAGGTCAACGTATTTTGTCGTTGAGATTCTTAGCGTATGTCCTTCTCGACAAGAAAGTGCAGGAAGGTAATCATGACTCTATCGAAGATGCCTACACCGCATTGCTGTTGTATAAGAAGTACCAGGAATTACAAGAGGCTGGCAACTTTGAGGAAGTTCTGGATTACATTTACCAAGAGGGCCAGGCGTTGAAGTTTAAGCCTCCTGGGGAAGATTAAAAGAACCCTGCGCAAGGTTTATTTTTGAAATAAAGAATCATAATGATCTAAATCGTAGCAAACTAGATAATCTGTCATGAAATAATTTGGGGCTGTTCTTCTGGATGCCTGATAGCAGCGAGGTTAATTCTCTTGTTTTCCGGGGATTGGTTTGCCCGATCAACTGCACGGGTAGTTGGAGGCCGAGCCAGTGGTCTGGACTGTGATGCAGCATATGTTGATTGGGTTTGATGTATTGGCGGTCTTGACTGTTGCGTGGTTGGAAGATTCTGTTGGCTTCCCTGGTATTGAGGCTGAGGACGAGTTTGAAGTGCCGGTTGGTGGTGATCAGCTTCTATCCAAAGCTTCATGAGCTTAGCCTGAGTTTCTTCGCCGGTTACAGCTTGGACTTTATCTAATTGGGGTGAAAGGGACTGATTGAGGCTATTTCGGAGTAGTTTCTTTGCACTGGATCTCTTTACGGCATCAGTGAGTGGGTTGGCAAATCTTCGAACGTTGGTGAACTCTCTAGACACTCTTTCAAACTCACGTCTCACTTGCGGTGTTACAATGTTCGTACTCTTCAAGACCGATATATCAAGTAAACTACTCTCACGCTGTAACCAGAGTTTCTGTTGTGTTCTGGTCTCGATGTTGGAAGGGCCAGAACGGAGAAATTGTGACAGGTTTGGCGTTCCCATTGGCGAGTCCCTAGGTTGTGTGGTGGAAGGCATTCCTGTCATGGTGAGGTTATCTCTGCGTAGAGGCTCGGCCTTAAAAGAGAGAATTGAATGGGATTCATGGGAACCTGGTATTGTGGAGTTATGGTGGCGTATTGTAAATTGCTTTAAGGAGTTTGTCGATTCTGACATGAGAGGTTTACCGTTTGTAACTGTTCCACTAATGTGGTCATTTGAATGAATATATTGCAATTGTTCTCGTTGTTTAGCTTGTGAAAGGCCATCGGGAAGCAGTGAATTATGGAAAGGAGTTGTGTCACTGAACTGACGAATAAGTCCTGTAGACTGTGAAAGAATCATGTTTTGGTAGTACTGAGCGTGAATACCAGCCTGAGAATGGGTTTTGGGCGGTTCTTTGGATGCAATGCTGTCTTTTTCAGTAAGATTAAGATCATTGAGCTCCACAGTTGCTTTTGCCAACTGAGAGGAATCTATAAGCGATTTCTTTGCGTTACTTTGGGTCAACTCTTCGAGGTTGGTGGATTGTTCAGGAGAGTTGCTGGGGGAGTGATGGGGAGTTAATTTGGAGTCTCCCGAATCGTCTTCTTCATGCTGTTCGGATGGGGCCTCCGTTTCCGACTTGTCCACATCAACTTCGACCTCATCATCACTGAAGGCATCCACTTCTTCTTCCTGTTCCTCTTCTTTGCCACCACCTTCCTGTTCATCAGAGGACTCATTGTGGTTGTGAAGGTCAATCACTACCGCTCTGGAAATGCGAGGAACATATTGGTGTGACCGGGTCCTCGTCAGAGGCTGGATGCCAGTGAGCTTGGTAAAACTACGATTTCGTCTCCCCATAACACCTTCAGAGCTTCGAGAACGGTTAAGCAGTGGGCGTGGTACATGGCTCTGCGATGCGTGGTGTATAACATCTTCCGAGCTTGTATTCCGCCCCAGCTTGTTCAAACTGCGGCCATATGACGCCGAACGAAGGTGTGCCGGTCTAGCTGAAAATTGCTTTGTCTTCTGCGTCTTTTGTGTATTCTTCATGTGCTCACGGCTTGCTGGAAAAGTGGGATGTTCCTGGCGTGGTTCCATCGAGGCCTTAACATGCCTATGTGTGTGGGTCAAATGCGATGAGTTCCGACCATCTTTCTGCCCTCGGTGAGTGAGAACGTACACCCGGACACCACTTTAGTATCCATCCTCCCCATCCCAAAGCCAACACCGTACATTCTGACGCCTTCTGGGCATGGAGACATCGGACAACGTTCCGGATTGTAAGATATCTGCGCAACGAGAATTATGGATCTACACGAGGTTGGCGATGTATACTTGAACCGGATTGCCAGTGGTGGAAAAGGGCCAAATGATGCAAGGGGAAGTGGCTTTGCGCGTGCTGAGACCTCAGCAATGCCGGGGTCCCGTGTAAGGGTGCTTCTTCTTGATGAACACACAACGGGAGTTGTATCGCTCAATGCCACGCAATCGGAACTGTTACAGCATGATATCTACCTTATCAACCGCATAGATAACACTTCGAGGGATAAAATGCGCCATTTGAAGTGTATCTGCTATCTTAAGCCGAATGAAGAATCACTCAACTACCTTCTAGATGAGTTGCGGAATCCCAAGTATTCAAGCTATGAGCTTTATTTCAACAACACAGTCTCGAAATCGCAATTGGAACGTCTAGCGGAGAGCGACGATTTAGAAGTGGTGACCAAAGTGGAAGAACTTTTCCAGGATTACCTCACTATTAACAAGGACCTCTTTTCCTTTGGGATCACTCCTCCAAAGCATAAAATCTACGGCGACTCCAAGGATACGTGGCAAGGTACAACCTTTAACCGTTGTACTCAGGGACTACTCTCCTTACTGCTCTCTCTGAAGATGAAACCAGTTATTCGCTATGAGGCTAACAGTAAGATGGGTGGGAAACTTGCAAAGGAATTACTTTACAACATCGAGAAAACCCATTCGTCTCTCTTTGACTTCAAGTTGAGAGATTCGCCACCTCTCATATTGATTTTGGACAGAAAAAACGACCCTATTACACCATTGCTCACGCCATGGACGTTCCAAAGTATGGTGCACGAACTTATTGGCATCGAGAACAACACGGTTGATCTTTCTGCAATGCCCGGTGTTTCCGAGGAGTTGAAAAAGATTGTTCTTAGTTCCAAACAAGATAAGTTTTATGAAGAGGCAATGTATCTTAACTTCGGTGACCTCAGTGACAAGATCAAAGAGTATGTGTTCCAGTACAAGTCCAAGACCAAATCTTCAAAAGATATTGTAACGATTGAGGACATGAAGAAATTTATTGAAGAGTTCCCAGAGTTTAAGAAGCTTTCTGGGAATGTTTCCAAGCACATGGCTCTCGCTTCAGAGCTTGATAGACGAATTAATAAGGGAAGATTATGGGAAGTAAGTGAATTGGAACAAAATATGTCTTCACGCGATCAGCACAACGCTGACTTACAGGAACTTGAAGATTTGATCCTTAACAAGCCAGCTCCTTCCCAGACCTCTCCACGCCCACCAATTTCAGAATCATCTAAACTTCGCCTTGTGGCACTTTATGCACTTCGATATGAACGTCATTCCAACAACCAAACAGCTAGACTGAAGAATATCCTTAAAGAACAAGGTGTCCCGCTATATAAAATTGCCATTATTGACTATCTTCTTCAGTCCTCGGGTGCTTCACAACGTCTAGATGATGAACAGACTGTATTTGATAAAGCTGCATCGAACTTCATTGGAGGGCTTAAGAATATCCATGTGTCAGACAACATCTATATGCAGCACATTCCAAGGCTCGAAAACGTTTTAGGAAAGGCAGCACGAGGCAAGCTAAATGAGAGACATTATCCCATCCTTTCCCCATACACCTCGTCAGAATATATTAGTATTAGTACTGAGAAGGCTCAGGATATCATTGTGGTCATTGTAGGAGGTGCAACTTATGAGGAGGCTCGCATAACACATGCGCTCAATTCTGTGAATAAGGGAATGAGAATCGTTCTTGGAGGTACAACAATACATAATACGGAGAGTTTTATGGATGAGATCGAGGATGCAGGCTCTAGATGGCCCAAAACTACTGCAAGTGAGAGACTCCATGCTCGTATTTCTTGAGATACTTCACCTTTTTTTTTCTTACAGTATATACGACTCAAGCATTTTAGCAGAAATGTAATGTTGTACGAGAAACAACTTCGGATATGACACCTTTCTAGAATGAAGAAGAAATATTGCGGTTTGTAGATATCGGGAGAAGACCTTGCTCTGGTTTAAAGGCCCACGCCTGGATTATGAGGGTTGCGCATTGTGTTAGAGGAGTTTTCCAGCTTGTCCTTCTGCCACGTTTATATAATAAGCCAAGGAACCCAACCTAAGAAACTGTATCTAACCCTGCTTCATTTCACTATTTGTGATGTTAGAGCCGCAAATGTGTCGGAAAGACTCGTAGAGCGTAACATCGACCATCTGAGATGCGGATATCACACAAAGTAGAAAAATCAATAAGCTAAACAAACAAAATTACTCCACGATAAAGTTGATTCATCTGTAAAACGGATAAGGAAAATACTAGTCCTGGGTCCGCTTTGGTGATGTGCTTGATGTTGAGGCAAAGGGGTGCCCCTTCGTTTTGTGTCGCCCATATATTGCTGAATAGAGAAATAAGAACATATTTTGAATACGGCTACGAAGCCAGACCGGAAGGTGAAGCTGAAGCTCATAAAACAGAATTCTCATGAATTGGACATTCTAAATACCACTATGAATCAGCTGTAATCCAGCTTTACGGTTACCCTAACGAAGATGTTAGAGATGCCGTAAAAGTCAGCTAGTTCGACGAAACAACAACGGTGATTCCTGACACCGATATCAGTACTGAGGTTTTGTCTGACTCAATGCACAAGAAGTGAGTGGCTGGGGAAGAAATATAGTTTTCAGCCCCAGTGGTGGTTTATTTTACAGTGAGTACGGATGCCCTGCAAGAATATTCTATATGTGAAGATCAATGATATAATGCTTGGCAACACCAGAGGAAGTCTGTGCGTATTTCCCTTTTCATAATCAGCAAACCAGTTTTGAGAAATGACGGCATTGCAATAGTTTGTATCAATTGAGCACAGCCTATAAATGGTAGTACACAAAGTCATATCTACATCTCTCAGATCATGAAGAGATAGCACCAAGGATCTAAAGGGCAGTGGGATTCTCGGTTCCACCGCAAGCAATGCCATTCAGTTGGAGGCGACAGAATGTGGCTTCATGTTTCTTCACATGGACAAGAATAGCCGTGAGCGTGGGCTTAATGGCCCGGCATACTAGGATACGATAATAGAAGAACTCCAGACATATGGCTTGAGCGGAAGCTATGGAAGACAGTTGTCGCACATCGAAGACATTTCCTCTCTGGGAAATTCACACCCAATCGTTGATCTACAATAGTCGTAAATCCATTGGTTGCTACAAGTTAGAGAGAGCAAAGGTACCGTATTATCAAACTACCAGGTCATCCAACCCCAATCCAAGGATCGTATCAATACTTAAAAGAATACAACTACTGTAGAGGAACCGGGATACGGTGTCTCGAAGCCCAAGCCCATAGAGACACCACCCAGTACCATCGCCAGTAGGATGCCATGCGCTGACTGAGACCTTACATAATACATTCCCATGCTTCCTTTACCGTTCCGCGAAGTTCTGCCAAGTTCCCTGGAGTTCCGTGACGTGATTTGTTGACACATTCGGCAGACGCGGAGAAAAGACAAGACTATCCTGGGGAGGCGTTTCTCTTCAGGAGAGGGTAGGGCAGTATACCAGCGACCAGAAAGAACCCATCTGGGTAATTGGAATTGTTAGAGATGAGTAGGTGTGGTGAAATATTGTGGTGTGTAAGAGGACAGTTGTTCACTCCTTCTACATTAATCTAGAAGATTCTGGCACGTTTAGGTACCCCGTAGATTTATGCGCGCATCTTCTCGAAGCTTCTATTGTTTGCTCTTACTGCGGCCGCCACAGAAGGTTCTAGAGAAAAGCTTCTTTCCACGAAAGAATATAAAAGGGCACGTTCGCTCTTCGGTGTGGAAGGGGGTTGGTCCTGAGCGATTTCAAGAAGGATATCCATAACAAAGACAGAAAAACCATCTTAACGGATTTTCCCATTACAGAATGTCTAAAGCTATCGGTATTGACTTGGGTACTACATACTCCTGTGTTGCCCACTACACCAACGACCGGGTCGAGATCATTGCGAACGACCAAGGTAACAGAACTACTCCCTCCTATGTTGCCTTTACAGACACGGAGAGATTAATTGGAGATGCTGCCAAGAACCAGGCCGCAATGAACCCAAAGAACACAGTCTTTGATGCTAAACGTTTGATTGGCCGTAAGTTCGATGATCCAGAGGTGCAGAACGACGCCAAACACTTCCCATTCACAGTATCAAACCATGGCGGTAAGCCAAAGATTGAGGTTGAGTTCAAGGGCGAGACAAAGGTGTTCACCCCTGAAGAGATTTCTTCTATGGTTCTTGGTAAGATGAAGGAGACCGCTGAAGCATATTTGGGCACGTCTGTCAAGGACGCTGTCATTACCGTTCCAGCGTACTTCAATGACTCTCAGAGACAAGCCACTAAGGATGCCGGTTTGATCTCTGGTTTGAATGTTCTCCGGATCATTAATGAACCTACCGCTGCGGCCATTGCCTACGGCTTGGATAAGAAAGGACAGAGCGAGCACAATGTGTTAATTTTCGATTTGGGTGGGGGTACATTCGATGTTTCACTATTAACTATTGATGATGGTGTTTTTGAGGTTAAGGCCACTGCCGGTGACACACACTTGGGTGGTGAGGACTTTGATAACAAGCTTGTTGACCACTTGTCTAACGAGTTCAAGAGAAAAAACAAAAAAGATATTACCTCCAACCAAAGATCCTTGAGAAGATTAAGAACTGCAGCAGAGAGAGCAAAGAGAACTTTATCATCTTCAGCACAAGCCTCGATAGAGATTGATTCTTTGTATGAAGGTATTGACTTCTATACTTCTATTACCAGGGCAAGATTTGAGGAATTGTGTTCTGAACTTTTCAGATCCACTTTGGACCCAGTTGAGAAAGTTTTGAAGGACTCTAAGATTGATAAGTCCCAAGTTGATGAGATTGTTCTCGTTGGTGGCTCCACCAGAATCCCAAAGATTCAAAAATTAGTTTCTGAGTTCTTCAACGGTAAGGAACCAAATAGATCCATCAACCCAGATGAGGCCGTTGCCTACGGTGCCGCTGTTCAGGCTGCCATTATAACTGGTGATACTTCTAATACAAAGACGCAAGACTTGTTATTGCTTGATGTTGCGCCTTTGTCTCTTGGTATCGAGACCGCAGGTGGTATCATGACTAAATTGATTCCAAGAAACTCCACAATTCCAACAAAGAAGTCAGAAACCTTCTCTACATATGCCGACAACCAACCGGGCGTCTTGATTCAGGTTTATGAAGGTGAGAGAACCAGAACGAAAGACAACAACTTGCTTGGTAAGTTTGAATTGTCCGGAATTCCACCGGCCCCAAGAGGAGTTCCACAGGTTGAAGTTACCTTCGATATGGATGCCAATGGTATTTTGAATGTTTCAGCAGTTGAAAAGGGTACCGGTAAATCTAACAAGATTACCATCACCAACGACAAGGGTAGATTGTCCAAGGAGGATATTGAGCGTATGGTTTCCGAAGCTGAGAAGTTTAAGGCCGAAGATGAACAGGAAGCTGAACGCGTTTCCTCAAAGAATGGTTTAGAAGCCTATGCTTATTCTTTGAAAAATACTGTTGGTGAATCAGCATTTAAGGAGAAAGTTGGGGAAGAAGACTTCCAGAAGTTGCAGTCAGAGATTGAAAAGACAATCTCATGGCTGGATGAGTCTCAGGCCGCCTCCATTGATGAGTACAAGGAGAAGCAAAAGGAATTGGAAGGTATTGCTAATCCAATAATGACCAAGTTCTATCAGGCTGGTGGTGCTCCAGGAGCTGCTCCAGGAGGCGTTCCTGGTGGATTCCCTGGTGCTCCAGGCGGTGCTTCTGGTGCTCCAGGCGGTGGTGAAGGTCCTACAGTTGAGGAGGTTGACTAAATTGCAAATGTCTTTTTTATAATGTGCTTTCCATTCTTCCTACCGTTTTAAAAATACTACTACGATTCTAATTGGTACGATTTTAAATTGAACTACTTGTAGATTTTACTTTTAGAAACATATACTAAGTCGCTTGATCAGAGATTTGAAGCGGAGGGAGAAAGAATGGAAGGCTTGTAAAAAGAGATTTGATCCGCAAGATAACATTAAGTGTTCATGTAAGTGGATGGGTCAACACCACCTTCTGGGAACTCGGTGATCTTGACATCGAATCTCTCCTGGATCTTGCCCAACACCTCCTCGTCGCCTTCAGTGGAGACAAAAGAAATAGCTAGACCCTTGGTACCGAATCTACCAGCTCTTCCAACTCTGTGCAAGTATTGGTCAGCTTCACCTGGCAAGTCGTAGTTGATAGCCAAATTGATTCTCTCAATATCGATACCTCTACCAAAGACATCGGTAGCAACACAAATTCTCTTGTTGAAGTCCTTAAACGACTTGTATCTAGCGATTCTCTCCTCCTGGGAGATACCGGAGTGGACAGCGATAGAAGGGAAGTTAGAAGCGTTGAGAATCTTGTTCAATTCTTCGGCACGTGCAACAGACTTGACAAAGATGATCACCTGGTTGAACTCAAGAGAGTCGAGCAAATCAGCTAGACGGCGATTCTTCTCCTTCTCAGCAAGCTTAATGTAGTACTGCTGCAAACCGTGCAAAGTAAGCTTGGCCTCATCATCAACAAAGATCTCCAATGGGTTCTGCAAGAACTTCTTACAGACTGGTCTGATCTCCTGGGACAAAGTAGCGGAGAAGAACATAACCTGTTTCTGCTTTGGTGTAGCTCTGAAGATTTCCTGGACATCTCTTCTCATATCCATCTGCTCCAAAACCTTGTCACATTCATCAATGACAAAGTTCTTAACGTTGTTGAGACGGATGGCCTTGTCTCTAACCAAGGCATTAAGACGACCTGGTGTCGAGACAATAATATGAGGTGTAGTGTCCTTGTTCTTCAACAGCTCAATGTCCTTTTTCATGTCCGTACCACCGTAAAAGACAGCAGTTTTGACATCCGGCATATACTTAGAGAATCTCTGGTACTCGTTACGGATTTGGTAAGCTAACTCTCTAGTGTGACAGATGACAATCGTAGAGATTTCACCTGGAACAGGATCGAGCTGCTGTAAAGTGGACAACACAAAGACGGCAGTCTTACCTAAACCAGACTTGGCTTGGCACAGAACATCAGTACCATGGATCGACTGTGGGATACAGACTTGTTGAACTGTATACAAAGTGGTTGTTAATATGACTGTTGAGGGAGAGGGGGAAAGAAAGAGAAAGAGCAGGCAATGGGTAAGGAATTTATACAGAGAATGTTTCTGGTGACTCGGTGATTAGGGGCATTTTGAGGGCATATGGTTCTCCAGTATGTTTGTGATCATCGCTGTCATGTGTTTATTGCAAAATGTACAACAGCACGCGTGCTGTATGGCATGGGAATTGTCCGCATGTATCCTCTCGCTTTGTGCAATCGGCATCAAAGTCCACTCAGGCTTGGATAGAGAACAAGCATAAACCCAGCCAGAAATGGGTATCAATAATGCGAAAAGGGATCTCATTAGTTCCCAATTGGCCAAAAATGAATGTACAGTCAGTGCATTTAACGAAGTCCCTAACCGCGTGAAGTGAGTTTTCTGGTAGATCAACAAAGATGAATGCACAATCAGTGAGAATAAGTGATAAAACTGCACGACACTTCACAGAACTGAAAAGAAACGAAGAAAAAAGTCCTTAGCCTTCTAATGATTCGGAGTGATTATGAACTCCATCTTACGCCTTATAGCACCTCTCAAACACAAACCACTTCGGTCCATAATCACAAAGATGACACCGCTAGCGATACTATAAATTCCCTGCACACTCTGCTCTTAAGTGACACACTGACCTTCGGAAGGATGCTCGAAACCACAGTCAACGATGGCTCTCATGAGCTCGGGTTTCAAGAGGAAGTCCTTGAAACCAGTCGAGTGGATACCGACATATGAACCCTTCTTATCATCGTCTTTGGACTCCGTAGTTGGGGCAATGTTATCCTCTGGTTCGGAGTATTCCAATAATTCTTCTTCGCCTTCGTGTGACATCTTTGGTTCTTCGAAAATTGATAGCTAGGGCTTAAACCAATGCTGGTGATGTGTTACGGTGGCGCTGGCTTTTGTTGTTTTTCTCGACGACTCCCGCCCGTAATTACCCAATCCGGAAGTATGCTGATAGTTACGCTTGGTGGATCAGAGGTCGCCCGAAGAATGAGCGCTACCGGTCTGAAATATACGCGCTGTGAAGAAGAATAAGGACTAAATCATGGAATACGCCTCAGTTTCAATATTTAGAGTAGGTTTGGGATATTTGAATCTCACTCGGTGAGATAATAACTGGAGAAATTCATTTAAGGAAACTTGAGGAGCTCGTCATAGGTAGGTGCCTGGAGAAGAGTGGAAAGAAGCTGGGGACACAAAGAGGTGTAGAGAGATAACTACGATTGTGCCCAAGAAAGAAAATTAATCGTAACCATTAGATAAACATTAAGTAAAGCTTTGAGGCATATTTACATCGTTGCAGTATCATAAGAATCATATCGCTAGTTGGGGTCATATCGCTGCTTGCGTTAGACCAACACCAAATGCGACACCGATCATGATGAGCGACAATAATAACACGAGCACACCGGTTAAAAGGCTCAGTTTCTTCATCGCAATATCGACCTCGCCAATAAGGTTGTCCAGCAGGCCAAGTCCAAGGAAGAAAAACAGTGGAGGAACCAGGAAGGATACGAAGTACACGATCAATGAGAGGGTGTATGTATCCTGGTGGCGTCTCTCTGGCCGGTGAGTCCTGTCGTAATAAAGTTTTTCTATAAGAGAATCCGCCATATATGCACTTTCTTCTTTGGAGTTCTTTTTGTAGTATGGGATGCTTGACTTGTGTGCATTTTTCTCGGATGGCGGTCTGAGCTTGAACTCTTTCAGTCCTGGGGGTTTCGTCACGAAGGAATCACTCTTGTAGACGTTGGTTCGTTCTGCGCTATCAATCAGCACATCATCCAGATCATCCAGTTCCTCTTGATCACTAGAGACTGAGTGGATGGAAGGAGTGATTCCCGGATCTGTGGTGAACTCTGCAGCAGCAGAGCTAGTCAATCTTTCGTGGAGCTTTACAATAGAATAAGCGGAAGTGTTCAGTGCTCCTTGGTTGAAGAGTTGGGGTATTCCTTTTTGTTTTCTTCTTGTTTCTTCATAATTAAGGATAGACTCTCGTGTCTGGGAATGTGAGGATTTAATGGAATTGAGAGTCGAAGTTGAGTTCTGTTTTCGTGCAATTTGTGTAAGTGTTGTGAAAGCCCCTACATCGTTCTCGTCGTACAACTCCTTCTGAATAGATCGGTGTACAAGTGGAGGAGGAGGTGCGTGGTATTCTGGTGTGGGAACACGGTGTAATCGATTCAGCGGTTCCTCGGATTCCTCTGCCAGTGGTGAGGGAGAAGGGTTTGCATTTCTTTGTAGCTCTCTTCGAGGGTTTCTCTTCGGATCCAAAGACTTTAAGCTCTGATCCGTCCCACTGGGGGTAACTCCAAGGTTTGGATTTGCTGCAAGTAGTCTGAATGAGGATTCGTAAGGACGGTTGTCGGGTATTCTTATTTGTTGATCTCTGGCAGAGCCAGATCTTGATGAGGAAGGCTTACGGTCTCCAGCAGCAGTGCTTCTGGGTTGCCTATTGTTATCCACTTCATTGAGGATGCTGAGAAGATGACTATTGCGAGGTTCCCTTCCTACAACGGTGTCGATGTTCAAGGTTGAAAGTCCTGTCAGGGAAACGTCCCTAGACTCATCGCTGCTCTCATTAATGGCATCCTGATAGATACAGAAGCTCTTCATGTTACCGTCATCATCGACGTACGACTCTCTGAAGTGGGATAAATGTCGTCTGTAGTTGATAGAGTCTGATTGTGAGGTATTGTTGAAACTGTTCGACTTGTTGAGCTGTCGAATCAGAAAAGACTCCTCCGAGTCTGTGGAGAGGGAGTTCTGTACATGAGAGGCGTTCTGAATAGTATCATCCTCGAGAGTATCAGCCATTGTGTGGCTTCTCTTCCCACAACGACAATAAAGGTGGACGATGCCCCCCTTGTGATTGGAATATTACCAGCACTGGCGACGTGTGCAATGGGGGTTCTCTTGTAAGACCCGGGAATGAGAAGTAACCAACACTACCTGCCGAGATAAGGCGAAGATCAGTGGCACCGGCTATAGGGCAGAGCTTATGAAACGAGTGTCTTTAAGAAAGCTCAATACCCTCAACACACCGGAGGCGAGCCTGTAAAACGAGTGACGGGGATGGGTGGATTGGACTAACGTCGTGGTCGTCGCAGTGCTAGCAAGAGAGAAAAGTTGCATTGTTTACCCGTTTTGGAGTTACTGAATAGAGAAAAAAAAAAACATAGGCACCAGACGCACGCTTAGATAAGCAAATATTTATTATATGTGGCCGTACCGCCCCGATTCGCTGAACGCGCACAGGGTTCGGAGATCACGTGACTGGAATTAGTAGGGAACGCCCATCAAATGACCCTGTTTTGTAGGCTTTAGGTGTGCGGATGAATGGTGAGCGGATGTGTATGGAGGCTGAATTCTTACCCTCTATGAGGCTTTTTTCGGTATGTACATGCTGGTGTTATGTGCGTGGTGCTATTTGTCCATGAGAATGCCTACGCGTACGTGCGGATAGAGTGTTGAGAGGGTGTGCGGGTGTGGGGATTATAGATCTGCTATTCCTACCTCAGATTCTCCTTTATTCGCATAATGTACACTTGTTGTTAATATTTTCTCCTTTGTTGTTAGATTTGGTGTTGTCTCTCTATTGTTTGTTCTCTATGGACATATTGTTCGTGCGAAGGAATTGGAGCCAATGTAGTCTGACGAAGCGAACACCGCACGACGCGCTAAGGATGCGTTTATATCGGAATGTGTGCATCTACCTTGGCATCCCTTATTCCTTTGAGGTATACAAACTTCTTTTGGAGTTATACGAAAACGGTTATGCTATCCCATTATGGCGTTGCGTCCTCCAGTTCGGGAAATGGCACTTCACGCGCATTATTATGTCTCGGTTCCTTTTCCCTCACTGTCTTTTAGGACACCACTCTTAATAGGTACATGTATCATAGACCTCATCGAGATAGATGTATCTCTAGAGATGGATCTTTTATATTCTCCTCTGTAGGAATAATGTGTACTGCTTTTATGTTCCTTGATATGAACATTAGTCTCAATATCCCTTCAGCTCTTATGAGGAAGCCCTTTGGGGGCTTGAGGATATAGAAAGGCGAATCGGCTTGGTGCTTGGTATGGTATCCGGGTGTAGATACGGCAATGTTTATGTCTCTCCCACAAAGATTCTTCCCCAATTTGGATATTTGCTTATAATGCTACTCAGTCTTGTGGTATTTTTGTTGTTGTTCCATTCTTGTTCTGTGGATACCACTTCTCATGTGAGACGTTGTTACTCTGTATACAAATATATTTTTATTGAATTATCGATCTGAGCGTACCTGCGTAGCATGAGAACCGGAGTGTGTATCCTTGTTAGCCACGCGTGATTGTGTTGATGATGTATACATGTCCTCGCTATATGTGTGAACGGTCAAGAGTATACCCTCTGTAGATTCGCCAATTGATATATATACATAGGTGATCCTGGTACTTGTGCTCTCTATTTAACAAGAGCCTGTAGAACAGCGTGAGTTCTTGGGACTAAGCACGTTTATTACGAAGTTGATCTTGGTATTTCTTGGTAAGTCTCTAGGTATATGGAACATTCCTGAGTGTATGGCCTGTCGTGTGTGTTGGTACGCTGCTGAGCGACGGACCTCTGACTACAAAAAATGCTTTCTATACAATGAGATTATACAGAACAATATTATATATGTATCCATATTTCCGTGGTATGTATCGCTTTGAATGTGTTTCTCCCTACCACGGCTCGACGCCACTCATGAGTTCCAGGCTAGCATACAGACTTCCACTATGCCTTATATATCACACAGACCCACGCCCCTTTATAGATCATATCCCCCTATCAAACAGTTTCCGCACATGTACGCGAACGCCCGCTGGATCTCGATCAACTTAGCGTACCTCCTGCCTGATTTGTAGTAGTCCCCTGCTTGAGTGTGCCTCTCATCGTATGCATCGTTGTATTCTATTTAACCATGAGGGTAATACACATGTCTATCACCGATAATAGGTCGCGGGTATCGCCATTAAATAAGCACACTCTGTGATACGCTTGGTACTACAAAAAACGGGCGTCTCTTATTATAGACGGTGGGTAATTCCAGTACTGAATTCCCTCCTCCAAGAAAACCTGCCTTTGTGGTTTGGTTTTCGCAACCGTTTCGTTTCGTCTAGTTCTGGAAGAAGTAGGCGTGCATCACCCAGATTGCATTTTTCCATTTGTCCCATGCAAGATCCGAGTGGACGAACACGCCATCCCACAGAGAGAGCCATGAGAGAAGAAAGTGAGGAAGAGGCGAATAGGCCAAGCGCTGTTCGTCTCTATGCATTTTTTCCTCCGTTCCGTTTCTTTTTGCCTTTGTCCTATGTCTTATTATTTGTCTTATTCGATATTATTGTTCACTTCTCTTGGTTGTTTTTCGTTTCTGATTTGTCTTATTTTGCGTGTTTGGTGACGCACGTAAAGGCGAGATTATTTATTACCTGCAGCGCGTGGGTATTAGCCAGGTATGAGGTGTTACACTTTATGGATGGAACACTAGAAGCGAGAGGTATAGGCGGAGACAAACATGTCTAGTGGGCAGTCAGGTTGTATGGTGCATCCACACTCTGCGGCAGCCATTGTCACTGTACTCGAGGGTTGCGTTGGCACTGTATTCCTGTATTGCGTTGTCGGATCATCACACTTGTCTATCACTGATTGACGCTGATTGTCACCACTTGTGATTACTTGTAGTTCTTTGTGTGAGATCTAAGGGTCCACCATGGAGCCTCATCTAGTAGTCCACCATCTCCAACTACTGCTTAGGCCACTGTGCCTAATCCACAGCCCCATTTGTTTGTATATATTGGCTATTGAGGCATGGAGTACTGGAAGAAGCATGGATTACGACGCTTCGTTACCTAAATAGGAACGCACAACAGGGCAAGGTGCGTTGGTGTATGGGGGCACATAGGACTGTTTCTTTTTTGGTCTTCTGAGCTTTGATTGCGTTTGATTTTGTCGTCACAAGCGAGTGAGAGTGGTCTATTCTTTTGGTTTCTTGTCACTGTTCTCCGCTATTTTTTGGTTTGTTGCGTCATTGCTTTCCAGTCCTTGCTCTGTGTTGCTCTTTAGCCTTATCTATACTCTGTTTCCTATAGCTTCCTATACGTTTTCCATTCCCAGTTCTTTTTCTGCTATTTCCCTATTCCTTTCCTAATAGCCTCTCAAACCCTAATATTCTCCTAGTTTTTCCATTATAAAATCTACCTGCTTCCTCTTATCGTTCGATTCCACTGCCGAGACCTCTTGTTCTACATCTACGCGCTCAATCACAAGCAGAGAAAGCGCCCGAGCAATATAGATTATTCTTTACCGCACCAGGGCGGGGGAGAGGACAAAGGCTGCCAGACAAGACAGCCAGACACGACAACACCGACAATACAACAAGGACATTAGCTGTTTGAGGTGCTGTCTCCCGCAATCACAGACTGTTGTGTGGCCATGGTCATAGAAAGTGTGCGTGTGGGTCGGTGTGTAGGTCAGTGTGTAGGTCAGTGTGTGGCGCTCAGTGTGGCTCTGTGTACGTCTATCTGAGTATCTCTATATCTGCGTATCTCTCGTTTCGTAAGTTCTCAGTGTGTGCCGGTGTCGGTGTATAGGGTCTGGTGCTAGGCTTGAGGTAGCCTGGAAGAAGGCTTCCTGGACGTAGCCTGCCTAGGAGTAGCCGCTTGGAAGCCCACCGAATAGGCAGAGCGCGACTAGCGTAGGCAGCCTGTGGGCCCTCCTCAATGGTGCAGCCACGCACAGACAGAGAACAAACTTCGATACAGTGAGAGAAGAAAAGCCGTGCATATGAAGACGCACGCTTCCTGCGGGACACAAGGAGGAGGGGTTCTGGGCCACTTACAGTAAGCGGGTTGTCTTACAGAGGCGTCCCATGTGGAACACACTTGGGTGTCCGGGTGGGACCCATGCAGCGGGCGCAAGCGTGTTCTAGGAACACCGCATAGTATGTTTAAGGCGTGCGTCTGAGGGTTCGAGGTATCGGGGCACACAACCGGACAGAGGAGCAAGTACTACGACATGGTTTTGTTTGTATTTCATATCATGTACTGAGTATTGTATTGTGTTGTGTTGTGTTGTATTGTGTTGCGTTGTGGCGCTCTCTTGGTTCGAGGATTCGCTATCCCTCGTCCTTCCCTCGGCCTAATATCCCTGCTATCTGTCGATCGCCTCGAGATGGGGAGGATTCCCAGCAGACGCCTGAGTGTCTCAGAAATTCCAGATTTCACTCCGGGCGTTCCATTACACCGAAAGAATTAACCAGTCCCACAGAAACGGTATGCCTTCTGATGTGAGTCTGTGTAGAAATATAGTCCATACAGCGTGGTGGGTACAGCGTCTACCATCCTGGCTAGCGAGAGTGCTCACTAAGCATAGCACGGGAAACGCATTGTAGGACAGACCCGTAGAAAGACACCATGTGCCTAGAGAAGGCATAGAAATGCCCAATCGGGGTTCCTTTGACTATCAGCATATCACCCAGCACGCTGATCTACGAGAAATACGCCAGCTCCCCCTTTTTGGTCGCCATACTAAAACAAGATCGACTCTGACAGCTGCGCAACTCAGAGATCTACACATACCAAGGGAAAAGGCCCGAAACACCGAAGATCGAAGGGCTGGATGACAAAAGACAAGCAGGCGCAACAGGTGGGTGGTCACCAGCAAAGAAAGACCATTCCACTGGGAGCAAAGTAGAATCGATCCAGTCCTCAGAACAATGGACATGGTTGCCATCAGTGTTTTAAAAAAGCCCTGTCGTAAAAAAGCCCTGTGCCAAAAGCCTATACGAACGCCAACACAAAAGACAAAAAGAATGGGCCTTATACGTATACAAGGACCATAGCCATAGCGTAAACCTAGTGTCCAAGCCAGTGCGATACGTCCATAGACCACGCCTGTAAGGGAATACTCGTGGTTCTACGCCAATCCGCAAATGCCAATCACACGCCAATGGGCACAGAGAGAACAAACATAACAAGGCGCACACACACTCGCATGGTGGACAAAGCCGCTTGACAAAGAAGAATCTGCTCCATGATGTATGTGCTGAGGTCACCGTATTATCAGAATTACAGTGATTGCACCTATTACCTCTCTGCTGTATTACTATCATTACAGTATTAAACGGAGATTCTCCGTGTCGCGATGAGCGCAAGAAGTCTAGAACAGAGAGATTTTGTGCGCCGATGTCCCGAAACACGCGACAGCCCGTGTCTACACAAATAAAAATAGAGGCTTTGGCGCGGGACACGGTGCGCAACACCCTGTTCGAGTGTCACGGATGTCGCGGATTGTCTCGGACATGTCGCGAATGTCTTAGAACTGTTCGCGAATGTCCCGCAACAGCATGCTTCCATTGGCGAGTTTTTTTTTTTCGCGCCTTTTATTCTTTTTTAATTCTGTCACTATCGTTTTCGGTTCTCTTCGCAATTTTTGCGCCCATCGCCCACTCTGTCCGCACGGGCAAGGAACAAAGCGGTACGTGCGCGCTCGCACGCTCGCACGCTCCCGTCCCGCCTGCCTGACCGGCACCGCGCTTCTAAAGGCTGCTTGGCGGCTGACTGCTTGTGAGGGATCACCCTGTGTTCCGGGACAAATGGGACAAATCGCACGCCCTTGTTAATGTCCACACTTTGGCACCCGTGCGCCTACGCCTGGTTCGCCACCCCTTTTGTTCTCCTCGTACCGTCCATATAAAGCGGGGCGCTCGCCCGTTGTCGTCGACCTTCATCGCCAGCACTCTGAGAGAGAACATTCAGTACATATAGTACACAAAGAGTCTACAGAGAGTATACTTACAACTGGATTCTCACAAGACCCACTAAACTCAGCGGACTCACCACATACAACTCACCTGTACTCACTGAACCGGTGCTTCGGCTTACTCGTGAACCAACATACTACAGTACACCCGTGCCCATTTTTCACTAGTCATTTCAACAGCGCGTGCCTAGACGTCCATTGTTTCCTTGTACTACACAAATACACTCTTCAGTATCCGCATCGGTATCCTCAGAGGCGTCGGCAGCTTTCACAGTTATCCATTCATACGACTAGTTGACATCTAGCTTACACGTCCAGATATTAAGGTAAGCGTGTAACGTTCATTCCCACTCTTTCCAGAAGCTGCAAAGCACAGAAGAATCGGACTTTGAACGCCTTGAGCACTCTTGAAGTTTTAACTGCACTACTACTACTACACATTCTGCATATAATAAGTCATGGGCGAGGTTGAGATTCCATCGAACTTCAAGACATCGTTGCCGCCTCGCAAGAGAGCAAAGACGAAAGAGGAGAAGGAGCAACGCCGAATCGAAAGGATTCTCAGAAACCGTAAGGCTGCTCATGCGTCCCGTGAAAAGAAGAGAAAACACGTTGAATTCTTGGAGTCGTATGTACTTGATCTGGAGAAGCAGATGCACCTCGTTAGAGTTCTTAATGAAAAACTTCTCGCCAACTACGCTAGCGGTGACAGTGATGTTGACAATCTAGTTACCCGTATAGCTTCTCTCCCTGATTTGCAGGCCAAGAAACTTCAGCATACTACAGAACTCGACAGTGTGGGTTGTGAAGACGATGACGAGGAGCCTGTAGACTCCAATAATATCAGTAACAAGAACAACATCAACCTTCCAAAGACTCCAGAGTCATTCACATCTTCTCCAAAGTCTTCGAATGAAGATGTTCCAGAACTAGTTGAATCTAGGGGTACTTCGTTCAACACACATTCTGAGTCGGAAAGTGCATACTCTCCTGAGTTCTCTTCTCCAGCTACTACTGACAAGTTTTCGCTGGACATCATTACTGCTGAGCCTCGTGCCGTGGATTCTTCCATGGCGGCGGTCTCACATGATGCTTTCATGAAGAAGGAAACTATGGATGGCTTTATTCCACATTCTATTCCACAAGTTGCAGGTATGGATTCTCTTGAGGAGAAAATACACTTTGATGATTATCAAGTGAAAATGGAGGACGAGCCTTTCATGCTTGATGAGTTGCGCAATCCAGCAGTGATTGCGGCTGACGGGTTGATTCGAGGTGCTCATGACCAATTCTTGGTGATTTGTTATCGACATTTATGATTCGAGTTGTGTCCAGAAGGATTTATGGGGTGTCAGGCGATGCCTCCCTTGCTGGACACAACTCGGGTCCGATGTAGTGGCAATACCCCTTATGTTAAGATGGTTGTTAGTAGCACTTCAATCTCATCCTGTCCAACTATTTGGCCCGATGCGCCATCGAGCATGTTTGACTTGAATGATTTCATGACACTTGACGACGGGTTCCAGTTTTAAGTTCCTTTGTCACTTTGGAGTTTTTTATTATTTCATTTCATTTTCTCTCTTTTATTTTCTTTGATCTTTTGACTTTTCATGTTTTTGTTGGTTTTGACACTAGGGCTCTTTCATCTTTACTGATATTGATTGTCGTTTTGGTTCATCTGAATTCATAATTTTTCAGAGCTTTTCGTTCTATGCTTTGAGCTGCTGGTTGCTGAGTTTTCCAATCCGGATGTGATATGTTTCACTTGAGAGTCGTTCATAATATTGAAGCCATGTGGCGCTGGTTCGTCCAAGCGACTGGGTTTTTCTTTATAGTTTCTGATTTCTCATGATGTTTCAGTTGATCTTTTGTGTTGGATCTCTTGATAATTGCTGGCATCCTCATTCATACATTCATATATGGGACTCTGTTGAACAAATGATTTAGAAGGAATGGCTAATTGATTGTTAGTACTCGTGGAAGATACCAGTGGTATTCGACTTGAGACAATTGGCTCGTTGAGTATTTGAACTAATTGGGAAGTTTTGAGTTGTTGAATTTGGGAAATCGACAAGGACTAGAACTGGAGCTCTGGAGAAAATATATATCAAGAGGCTTTGACGAGAGAGAAGGCTGATACCGCTTATTATTTGGGATTTTGGTCTATTATCGGACCTGGTTTGTGTTTGTTTTTAAATTGTTTTTGTTTATTATCTATAAAAATCTTCAACGTTGTTAGTCAAAGTTTATCATGTAGCTTGTAGTTCACATTCTCCGATAATTGCTGCAAGTGTATTTTGTTTATTGTAATATACGTTGCTGAAGTATTCTCCTTGATTTCGTCTTGGCGATTCTGAAAAAAAGATGAAGATAGAATTTAAATATAGATATTCTACGAAGAATAGTGAATGGGTTCTTAAATCCAAGCTGCAATAGCAATTGCCATTAGTAAGATAGAGTTAGATAATCCACCATTTGAACCGTTTTCGGAACAGCTTGATGAGCCATTTGTGCCATTGTAGTAACACTCAAGTGTTTTTGTTTCTGTGTGACCACCAGCAACAACAACAATAATATTGCGCCAGCTGGACCCAGAGTTTGAGCCGAAACCGTAGCCACCTCTTGGCGAAGAGGATGACCCGGATGATCCAGAACCGGATGATCCAGAGCCAGATGATCCAGAGCCAGATGATCCGGAACCAGATGATTCAGAATCAGATGATTCAGAACTAGATGATTTATAGCCACTCCTGGATGACGAAGAGCTGCTAGATGAGGAAGAACCGCTGGAGCCACTGCCACCAACTCGGAACCACCGCCATTTTGAGGTTTGGTCCTTAGTATCAATACCAGTTTGATCTGTTCCAATTTTCAAAGACTCACGCTTTACAATGAATACTGTATCGGTGGACTCGGCGTTTGTACGTTCCTTTGTCTTTTGAAGCACATTTTTGTCCAAGGAGAGCAACGACATGCTTTGCGTTGCAAACAACATAAAAAAGTACAAGAGTAACATTGTTAGGATCGAGTAGTAATGATTGAACTGAACTTACTAAAGCTCATATTACAGACGTTCCTTCAACAGCTTTTTGCAGTTATGATAAAGGCTTTTTCTGTAAGGTATGCAGACACCCGAAAAAAACCCTCACTCCGCCACATGCAATGACGCCGCAAGTAACTCTCTAAAAGAGTCATTTTCATGTCACTCAACTATAAGGGCTATTTGAATTACTACAACATGTAGAAAGAGTCGACTACGCTAAACGGTTCGCCGTCGAGCGACTGTAACTTTGGGGCTGTGATTTACAGCGAAATGCGCATCAAACCACACTGCCAAGCCTTCACTAAAAAAACACTCAGGTAAACTCTCGGGAATGTTGGGCTTGGTTTTTCTGCATGACTGGTTGGACAATCCGCGTTTCGCCTACAAGCGGTACTAACAAAGTCATGAAATCATCTATTCTTTTTCTCTCTATCCTAGAAGCCCTAATTCTTTCAACTGGTCAACAAGACCTTTATCGATATACTTTGCAAGACTTGGCTCGCCTGTGAGGCCTTTTCTTTTCCTTGTTTTCATAACAAAGTCTCTCGCAAGGGCGTTCGTTGGTGCGGCCTTTAGCTTTGGAATAAACACATCCTTGTCAAGTGGGTCACCAGGAACCACAGCCCACTTCTCAAAAAAGAGTGATACAAGTGCCTGACCTTGGGTCGCAACTCTGATATCCGTCTCCAAACCAATTGAGTCGATAACAGGTACAAACCCATGTATTCGGTAGAGATGCGTTGCCGGAATTGGTGAGTCTTTCAGCACAGCCCCTCTTCTTCGATCAAGCAGGTCCTCAATGATTTTGATAGTATAAGATGTTGAAAGAATCTCCAATGAATACACTGGTTCCATCAACTTTGGAGACGACGTTAGCATTGCGGCATAACAGGCTCTTCTTACCATTGGGATGATTTGGCCGTTACCACGATGCAGCACGTCTTTCGAGAACACTGCATCAATAACTTTAAATTTGACTCCTCGGACTGGCTCGTCTGCTAGAGGCCCCTCACGAACTGCCCACTCGAAGCCTTGGATAATGGGCTCCCTCATTGCATCCAGCATATCCTTATCGACTTCATCCGAAAATGTATCGTCAAGCAGGGCATTTGGAGAGTTCGAATCAGGGCCGAAGCTCCACAATGATCTGGCAGCAAGAGAGTCCCATCCGTAGTACTCTCGTAGAATCTTATTCAGGCCTTTTACTTTCCTGAGCTTGCCCTTTTCGATGTCATAAATAATTTTCTGTTCAAGTGGTTCGGCAATAATGGTAATATAGTTCTGCTCATTTTGTGATTTGATAGAAACTTTGGTGAAACTAGATTCAGCAATAGTTTCAGAAAACTTCGTTATTGGATCTGAAACTTTGATATTGATATCCGCAATATTTCTCAAGTCAAACATCACAGAATCCATGTACATTTCACCTGATCCAAAAACAACGTGCTCTCCACTCTCTTCCACTTTAATATCTATTCCACAGTAAGATTTATTGATTTTTCTCAGCCCATCAAGCATTTTCGGTAGTTCCGTTGGTACTTGAGGCTCAATAACTACTTTAAAAACACTCTTTGTTAGGTAGTCTATAGGCCTGAATATGGAAAATGGCTCTGAGACTGCATGGCCAAAAACTGTTCCTGTTTTGGAAATGATATTCACCCCGTCAAGAAGGAAAATTGAACCAACAGGTAGTCTATCAACAGGAATCTTATATCTACCCCCAGGGATATAAAGTTTATTCACCGTGATAACCTCCATATCTTCATCGTCATCGTTGTAGTTGTCACCAAGGATTTTGATATCTTCACCTTTTTGGATAGAGCCGGACAACACACGACCCATGGCAAGAGTATTACCCACCATTTTGGAAATATGAGCCACTAACGGACCTTTAACAGATGACTTTTCAATGACATCGTGAATATCAGACGAAGAGTCGCTGTAGTTATCGCCTTTAGAATGGTGGTGTGGACCTGAGAACGTTTCGAGTACATCAACAAAACCTGCACAATTCCCAAATATCAGCCTAAAAGTTTCTTTAAGGATAACTTGAGCATCAGACTTTAGCAACTCTTTAGATAGGGTGATTCCAAATGACCTGTATATAGTCTTTTTCAACTCCGTTGGGGTTTGGGAAAGAACTTGGGTTACAATCTTATAGATCGGTTCTAAGATAAAATGTACAAAGCTTCGTTTTTCACCTTTGGTGGTGAATCTCTTTCTAGGTTCATCATAATAGATATTCCCCCATAGCCTTTTGGCAAATGCATCGATATCAATACCGGCATGCAGTCTTTCCGAGTATAGCTTTGCAAATGATCTAAGGTTGAAAGAAAAATTGAAATCAGCAGAAGCAAAGAGCAAGTTATTAACATCTGGTGATACAGTACATTGATATCTGTAAGCATGGTAAAACTGGTTGTCCAAAAGATACGTATTGATCTCATCAATGTTATTTCTAATTTTATGGTATGCGTCCTGTGGTGGAAGCTTGAGTTCAAGAATAAGGCGGTCAATCTTGTTAATGACAAAAGCGAGCTCAATGTTGTTTATTAAGGCATTGTCGATTGCTTTTTTGGCACCAATTGTAAGCCCCTCAACAGTATCAACAACCACAACACTAATATCTGTCAGTCTTTGAGCAATAGATACTTCATCAGCAAAATCAACATGTCCAGGGGTATCGATGATGTTGAAGACAGTAGAGTTTCCTTTGATGTTTTGAAGAAGAAGTGAAATTGGAGTGCTCTTAATTGTGATTCCCCTTTCAATCTCAAGTCTGGTATTATCAGTATATCGCAGTTTTTTGTAGTTTCTAATCTTCTTGGAAACTTTCAGCTCATGTGTTTGCAGAATCAACATATCAAGGAAAGATGTCTTTCCAGAGTTAAGGCTTCCCACTAGGGAAACATTGCGCACCCGAGATGGTACTCCTAACAGCTCAAGAAGATATTCCTTAGAATATGTTGTCTTTGGGAGGTGTTTGAGCTCTATTTCGAATATCTTTGTAATATTTGGCTTTACGAGAGGCTCAGAGATGGGTTGCGTGTCATGAACA
Organism: Petasospora xishuangbannaensis; assembly: GCA_030585085.1. Taxonomy (NCBI): domain Eukaryota; kingdom Fungi; phylum Ascomycota; class Saccharomycetes; order Phaffomycetales; family Wickerhamomycetaceae; genus Petasospora; species Petasospora xishuangbannaensis. The sequence goes on from JAJMBV010000067.1 coordinate 48,468, forward strand.
TGAACAACTGTGTCAACATCAGCACCGAACGTTTCAAACATTGGGGGATATGAGGTGGAGCCGCTATGGAGAATAAGGCGGTGATTCCCATTATTGTTGGATCTTGCAATATCTGTATCACTCCCTCGGATAACGTCCTCGGCCTCAAAAACGTAGTCCACAGACTCAGCGTCAGAGTCCTGTGGGTCTCCAATGAGATTACCAAACCTGTAGAAGTTAGTAACAGTCGTATAGAATTCAAAACGGCAACAAGAAAAGTACTCATAAGGAAATTTCACTTACTCATCGTAAATAACTTCGTCCATCCTTCCTTATTTCCTTTCGTTAAGGTTAATTGAGGCTACAACGTATATGGTTGTCGAAGGGTTTCTTCTCAACCATGGACAAAGTTTTAAGGGTGGGTGATCTGCCATTCTTACGTGCCTAAAAACTTCATAGCTTATCTAAACATCACGTAATCCATCTGGGGTTATAGACCGCTAGGGCTTTCAGAATAACATTAATCAGAAAGTGACACAAAACTAAAAAACTTTAAAAGGCAGTTTCTTCCTCTTTTTCCTTTCTCTCTTCTGCCAACCACTTCCTATCTATCCATGTCAACTTTCCCATAGAAGTCTGAAAATATTCAGGGACACAGGGCATCAGGTCACGAAGAGATCTTCTGTTCCAAAAGTGACGGGTAAGCAAAAATCTCTAAATCCTGATATATCATTTTTTTCTTTCCTTACTCTCTTGGACTGACCGGTTTTTTTTTCTCCCTACTCCATCTGGTACTAGCGACCACGAGTCCTAGAAGTTCTCGGAAGTTCAGAACAATTTGTCAACAGGCAAAGCTCTGCCAACAATGTCGGAAACTTCTTTCTTTCTGTTTTCGATTTCACATCACCTCTCAAGTATGAGTACTAACAGCAAATACAAGATCCTATCTCTGACCTCGTTTTTCAATCGTCGCCCTCCTTTGGATAATTCATTTCCTTTCTGCCACACCGCGTAACAGCATGCACCTATCTGCATTTTTGAGTCTCTTTGCATATACGGTTGAGCACGTGAACTCCCGGGTATTCATCACTAACTTATGTGTGAAGTTCTTTGATGTCTTCCATTATTGTCTATGATGATGTTAATATCAGTTTCCTCACTCATGGGTCTATGTTGTCTCCGTCGGTGAACATACGGTAGGGTATGTGAACTCCCGGGTATTCATCATCCACTTATGTGTGTTGTGCTTTGATCTCTTCCATTATTGTCTATGATGATGTTAATATCAGTTTCCTCACTCATGGGTCTATGTTGTCTCCGTCGGTGAACATACGGTAGGGTATGTGAACTCCCGGGTATTCATCATCCACTTATGTGTGTT
>JAJMBV010000068.1:0-48638 GCA_030585085.1 Petasospora xishuangbannaensis
GTTGTTGTTGTTGTTGTTGTTGTTGTTGTTGTTGTTGTTGTTGTTGTTGTTGTTGCTGCCTGGCCATCTCCTGCTGTCTGGAGATGTGCTTAAGAATCTTGGAGAGCTGCACAAACTCTGCATTCTGCCCAGCGTTATCGCCATACTGAGCCTTGAGCTGTTGCCAACGCTATAGAAGAAAGTTAGTAAGAGTCTCAGATACTTGGTGAAGCGACAGTGGGATGGCTGATTCTCCACTGAGAAGCAGAAGATAAATCGAAGTCCAGTGAAGCACCAGTAGATTCCCAGTTATCCAGTTATCCAGCAGTCTAGCCGTCCAACCGTCCAATAGGATCCCTGTTGACGTCCACTCGAACGCCAGTGGATGCCCACAACCTCTACAACAAACAATCGCAGTTCCATAAGACCCCAGCACAGCCGCCAGTGTGTGGCGGTGTTACAGCCCTGGAATACCACCACCTACACCAACGATATCAACACCCGCCAAGTCCGGGTGTTGTCTGTGTGTATGTCTTAGCGTGTGTGTGTGTGTGTTGTGGTGAGCCATACGCGTCACCACCATCCACACATCCAGCCACATATACGGAGGTGGTGTGTATGGCTTCTAATAAGTACGTGTATCCTCGCTACAGTATTCCTTCATGTTGTGGTTTGGAGAAAAGAGAGCCATCTCCCTAACGCGTTGGTGTAAACAACGCGTCGTCGTGACATGTTTTGAGGATTGTGAGAGTGTTTGCTGGCTGGCGGGCGTGTGGTTGGCGGTTGGTTGTTGGTGGTGGCAAAACACAAGGGGTGCGAAGGTCGCACTGTCGCAGTGTAAGGGTCTGTGTGTATACTCACGTAGTACAGCTTTTGCACTTCCTCCTTGGAAACACTCCTGTTGAAGTCCATGGCGAATGGGGTGGGATGTGCCTGTGGCTGTGAGAGCTCCTGTTAGCGCCCAGTGTGGAGGGCCCGTGAAGGGTTTGGCCGGCCTTCATAATTCTTCGGCGCGGAAGGCCCAACCTGCCCGAGCAAAAAACCTTTCGGCGCGGGCCGGCGGGTCTGTTGACTGCCTAAAAAGGAAGGAGGGTGTAATTAGAGAGTATACGATGCTACGGCATAGGTGGAGCCACGGCAGAGGATAAGGATAAGAGAGGTAAGGAGAAGGAGAGGTAAGAGGATGAAGAAGAGGAAGAATAAGGATAAGGGGTAGGTAACTGAGATATATGGCACGGCCACAGCACACAGCTATGGCTGTAGAGCCATAGAGCCATGGGGCGTGGCATTGGGGCATGTGTGCAATAGGCTGGCCAGGCTAGCAAGGATGGTGGGTGCCTGGATAAACAGAATATGGACAAGGAGCATACACAGGGATCAGGCACCAGGCATCAGGCAGCAGGCAGCAGGTATACAGGAACCAGGATCAGTACAGTTTCTCTAGGGAGATACTAGCACACCGGTGGCTCTGAATGGCTCTGGGTAGCTCTTAGTTGCTCCAGGGCGACCCGAGGCCGGGCATGCCATCCACCTGCCATGCGCTCACTCCATATACGCTGGCAGCTCATCGTCCTGGTTATTATCGAAGCGGGTCTTGAGACTCGAAAAGTACTCGTGGAATGCCATTGCGCCTCCTTCATTGAACACCACCCGCAGCTCCCACTGATACATATAGTTAAGTCCCCCATTGGAGTTGGTTATCCGAAACACCATCTTGTACTTGTTGCTGCCAAACCATGGCATCTCCAGCTTCTGTCCTATGACATCTCGGTACAGCAAAGAAAAGTTATCGGGACTACTACTCGGCTTGGAGCCTGTGGACGACGACAGAACCACGAGACGCTGGGATGTCAGGTACACTTGGCCCTTTATAGTGATTGTCTCTGGCTTAGGCTGGTTGAGTGGCGTCAGCTCGATAGTGACGCTCTCTCTCTGTGTATACTGAAGAATCTCGTTTGGAAGGGGAACAAACGGCTCCTTGCCATCATCTTGTCTCGTGATCCAGTTCAGCGACATTGCGAATGGATGTACTCCCTCTGTGGGTCGCTTTTTCTCTTGATCTGTCTCAAAAGGTAGAGTATATAAGGAAGTCTGTGTGTAGGAGATCTCCCTAGCGTGGGCCTGAGAGAAGATAGGCGCGCGGGCTACTTGTACGCTGGGTTTAGCGCGTAGAGCCATTCTCTCGCCATGACCTGATGATTGGGTCGAAGTATACAAGAATACTCATTAGAAAGTGGGGGTAGCAGTGATAATAGGGGCTACAATATATACCAATAGTCTATGTATTAGAACAGTTAAGAATCATTAGACGGAATAGAATGGGTAGTGGTGGTAGAGGAGTGGTAGCAGTCGTGCTAGTGGTAGTAGTCGTGCTAGTGGTAGTAGTCGTGCTAGTGCTAGCAGTCGACGCCACAGATTCAACATCCAGTTGTCTTCTACCCAAACAGCTCCTTAAAGTCGGCATCATCAAGCTCAACATCGTTAAGGTCCTCCACACCTCCCTGACCAACGACTTCTTCGCCCTGGTTATCATCATCGTCATCCAAGTCCATGTCTTCATCCTCTTCCTCCTCGTCATCGTCCATATCCTGACCTACTGTAGAAGTATTGGCCGCATCTGAGTGGTCTGGCGACCCTTCATCGTCGTCTTCATCAGCCTCCGGCTTGTTTTTGTTCGTCTTTTCTTCTCCTATTCTAAGCTGTCTCTTCTTATTTTCAAGTTCTTTTTCCAATTTGGCAATCATGTTAACGAATCTGTCACGAAGAAGAGCATTACTGGTTTTGCTTAGTCTAGCCTTATTCTGGCCAATAGTCTCTTCGAGCTCCTTGATTTCATCTCTAAGCATATTATTATGCTGCTCATCCTCATCAATCTCAACTTTACGGTGGACACCATCCTCGTTATCACTGTTCTCATCGTCGTCATCGTCATCATCATCGTCATCGTCGTCGTCGTCGTCATCAGCCTCTTCCTGGTCCTGGTCATCTCCCAGTGCCTGTTCAAGCTCTGCTTCCAGGTCCTCAATGACGTCCTCATCCTCCTCCTTAGCCTTCTCCGCTTCCTCGTTGATATCTTGTATCTCCTTATCTCTGGAGGCTTGCATGAATTTCTTTGCTGACTCTTCCTCGTCAATGAGTTTAGCAGGGAGCATCAGATTCGTAGCCGACGGATGAGGTGTAGGGTCCTCTGTTTCACCAATGTTATCTGAATCAACAAGTTCGAATGATGTTTGGATTGCTTCCTCGTCCATCCTTAGGAGCTCGTCGACACGGGCTTCGATAGACTCAATGCGATCCTTTGTAAGTACACGACGGTACTGACTGCTTGTGATGTTCCTCAACGGTGTGGTGATCCCACTGTGGTACTCTTCGTCGTCCCGTGAGATGTCATTGATCTCAGACTCGTCCGAGATATGCTTCAACACAACAAGGATCTCAGAGATATCCACAGTCTTGAAGATGTTCTTCTTGTCGACAGTCTTGTTTGCCTCGATGATGTTGGGGAGTCTCATAAGTTTTCCAGCATACATCGACTTGTTGACTCGTAAGATACACCTACGTCGGTCGACCCATTTCATCGATATTCCACTCAAATCACCACTCTCGACGCAGTGACGAACGTAGTCCAGTTCAGCATCCGGAAGCATCCTTAGAATGACCGCTTCCTCTACAAGCGGGTCATCCTCCACTTCAGAGTCTTCGGAGTCGTATCCTTCACCGGGAATACGTGTGGGTTTCATTCGGATCCGTGGAACATGTTTCTTGACTGGTTTCGATGCCTTGTTCTGCTTGGATCCCAGCTTCAGCTTGATGTGTGGTTTGGCGTCTGAAGCTGAGGGTGTTGTTTTCGGCTGTGGCAATTGAAGCGGGAACTTCACCTTGATCTTCTTCTCTGCAGTCTTCTTCTCTGCAGTCTTCTTCTCTGGAGCCTTTTTCTCTGTAGTTTTCTTGTCTGTGGCTTTCTTCTCTCCAGTCTTCTTTTCTCCAGCTTTCTTCTCAGTGGTCTTTTTCTCCGTAGCCTTCTCCCCCTTAGGCTCCGCCTTCGGGATAGTAATGTTCAACTTCAGTTTCGGTGCCATTTCTACACCCCAATTCGCTCTTAAACCCTTTGGGTCTTGTTTTGCTGATCGTTAATTGTTAGCTATACAGGTCGTGGTGGCGCACATCACGGTTCGTCCTATACAAAGGTAGTCCCCCCCCGGTCGCGGAAAATTTTGGATAGCCCGGATCATCACCACGATGAGCTACAGAACACCTCTTTCAACTTGAGGAAGAACGCTGTAGGGCTAGAATATACGCCTTTCCCACTTATAAGAGAACCATAATCTGCGTGGTACCACGAAGGACCACAGAATATACCACAACTAAAGCCATAGGAACAATCCCACCAAACAATGGTGCGAGTACCTCTCGTTGCGCTACCCAGGGTCTCCAAGTATGCATCAGCATCGTTCCTCAAGAGCACAACTATGGCGTCAAAACTCGCTGAGAAACTTACATACGACTACGATAGCTCGCAGCTGAGTATTCTAGATACGTATAGTGGCAATCTTCTCTTCTCGAACGTGCTCCACAACACACTACAGCCCAAACAACACCTTTTGATGGAGGCGCGTGTGAAGTTTACCAAACAGATCTCAGAGTACCTTGAAACTCTAAAGCAGAATCCCAAGACTCAAGATACCACGATGGAGCTCGTGAGCTCGAATCCTTATAATTGGAGCACTTATCTTGATCTCACAAATCCAGATACCGGAATTCTCCATCCTGGCGTTGAAACAAGGGACCATATCCATTCGAAACTCCTCTTCTCTTCATACATTGCTGAGGAGGTACTGCTAATGCAATGGCTAGCATGTCTCGGTAACCAGAACTGGATCCAGAGGTTTGGAAACGTAAGGATGCTGCTGTGGGTTCCTGAAGCGTCAGCAATCAAGGTGATGGCACTCCCCGGTTCTTCTGCTAGACACAAGTGTTCGTTGGTGAGAGAGACATTTTCAACGACTCGTCTCCTTGCTACAACCAACACTTCCAAGTTCAAGAAAGGTTCTTTTGACGACACCACTTTGGACACAGGGGGAACACTCATGCTTGAAGAAGGCGACTTCACCAATGGGCCGATGTCATTACTGGAAATTAACCCGAAGGACCACCACATTGCGGATGTATTTTCGTGGGACTATGTGACGAAGAACCTAATGATCTTACGTACCAAACCTCTTCAAGAGAGTATCCGCAATCTGGGAGCTGGAGCAGCCGAGTACTTTGTAACAAAGCTTCCTCCGGAAATGATGGCGATGAGGCCAAAAGACCTTGTAGCTGACGACTTTGTGGCCATCACAGAGGCATTTGAACTCTGGCCTTTTAAGCCTGAGAATTTGTTTGAGATTCTGCTGGAGGAGTAATCACGAGGAACCTCAAGTACCCCAAGAACCCCAAGCACATAACACTTGCACTTCCATGAACACATTTATGAGAACTTCCATAGCACATAACACTTCCATGAGAGCCTCCATGTGTACATCCATCCCTAGCACATAGAACTTCAATAGAACATCCATATTTCTTAATGTATAAAGATAAGCGAGCTTAGGGTTCCATTGCTTGTAGTGTTGTCAATCTTAGCTTTTCGATGCCATCGTACTGGCCGATGAGCCCTGCGCGCTCTGCCAAGCCCTTGTCGGGGGTGGGAGAATCGGTTTCAAGAGCGCCTAACCACTTTCCACTACTTTCCAAGCTCCACAGTTCACAAGCATTAATCAACAGCGGTTCAAAGATATCTTTGTGCTTGTCGTTGAGGACTGTGGAGGCTTTACCTATGTCATCGTCCGTACCACTCGAAAGGACGGTTCACTTGGCGATAGACGTCTCTGCCCTTACAAAGGGTTTGGGGAACATTCGCCGGTGGCTAGAGACCGACCAGAGCGATGTTGTGCTCTGGATCCCATCGTATACGATCCACGAGCTTGATTTCCTGAAGAAGGGACTCACAATGGTGTCTACGAATGCCAGGGAGAGTATCAGGCTCATTGAGCGTGTTGTTTGTAGTGAGGACATTTCGGTTGCTCGTAAGGTAAGGGTCGAGTCTCCCGAAGAAGCAGGACCAAAGTGGAAGAAATGCTTGAGATATAAGACTCGAGCACCTCGTGTACACGAGTTTGCGAATGCTCAGAAACATAGTACTCCTACAATCCCTGTTACGATGTCAGAAACTGAAGCTGCATTGCTAGCCGCTGAAGAAGAAGCACTCGCTAAGCAGGATAAAGAAGACGACGATGAGGATGACGACACAGGCGACGCAGAGAGAGCGGAACTTCCAAAACGACTCCGTTACTTAATAAGACCGCTCACCCAGAAGGCGCACACTGATCCGGAGAACTGGATGCTCGTGACTGAAGACCCTTCGACGCGTATATGGTGTGAAAGCTTTCGAATCCCTTGTGTTAACGTCTCAGAGGCAGACTCTCTAGTGGTCAAGAACCGTCATAGAACAGGTGGTACAGCTACTTCTACCACTACTATGACTACAGAAATAAAACAAGAAACAACAGACTCTTCTTCCAAGAGAAGAAACAGAAAAAATAAGGGTTCTGTAAAGAACAGCTCTGCTAGTGTTATACCCGGAGTAAAGAGCAGCTCACAAGAGGTCAAGATCGAGAAATTCGACTCGATCGAGTTTGCACCAAGAGGTAAGGGCGATCTATGGGTTCCTTGAGATGCTCTGGTTTCCATGGCTTGAAATAGGGATTCTCTTCTCTTCTCTTATCGAAGCATGAGTACCATCCCCCCTTCGGTGATGGAGCTTTTCAAAAGCCTCAACGAATTTTGGAGATACTTTCTACAAGTTCTCTCCACGTCCCTACACTGTGCTTCCAATGAACTGTGAACATCCCTTTAGTTATGCTTGAAGTGAGTGTCCGGTTCTATTCTGGTTCTGTTGACACCGATGAAGCGTGTGCAATTGCTCGTCGTCATTGATGTGACCGGCACTCACAAGTGTGCATTGGTGCTCTTTTTGGTGCTGACTTGTTGCCATGGCCCACCTATACTCGATAATTCGTGCTACGGTCACGTCTTGATTGCCAAACAGACAAAAACTGTCTATTCATTTATATATGATAGTTTAATCAAAGAAGTGCTCTATATCCTGAAAACATACTGTTAGTACTTCCATTACAACGATAGATGATAGAGAAACGTCCAAATCGAAGGAGAGGGGGAACATGGAGAGGATCAATCCCGAACACAAGTGGGAAGGAACTATTGTAAGCATCAGATATTTAGTCAATGGTTGTACTCATCGAGCCCGGTACTTAAACAAGGCCCTAACATTAGAGATGCCAGAAAAAACATACTTAGAAAAGACAATCATCACGGTAAAGCTTGTAAAGCCTCTCAAAAACCCAACTCACAACAAAACGGACAAAAAATGCACTTACCAACTGGATATAGCACGGCCTCCCAGATGTTCCCAAGCTCAGAGAAATACAGAAACACTTGGTACTCTTGCCCACTAAGTAATCAAGGACCTATTCACTAACCTTAGGGGTCACCAGACGTTTATTGGAGGAGAAGAGAAGAGCAAAAATTTTCAGTGTTCAAGACTACCGCGCGACGATCAGGAAATATTAGGGCATTGCATACCCGTATTCAAATGGCAGAATTAATATTACGAGATGGCTTCTCTCGTAAAAGCAAGCAGGTCCAATAATATTAGCTAAACCAGTTCTACGAGCAAAACTCTATAAAAACTACCGGATTATGAAGCTAATATTCATTGGTTAATATATAAAGAATCTAATCTCAGGCAAAGGAGAATAAATTAGGCTAGCTACTAAGAGACCGAGACCGAAGGGTTGGAGTTTTCCTTCAAGGCGTCAGTATCACTACTAGATTCATCATTGTGCCGGGCCAGAAGCTGTTTCAGATCTTGGTTTGACAGGTCTAACAGTACATTGCTCGCAACGAGGTCCTTTATAATAAGATGGAGTTTTTCGATTTCGTGGTTAAGACTTGTTTGCTTGTTGAACAAAGCCTTTTTCCAGTCTTTGAACTTTTTCTCTTCATGTGCAATCATTTCGTTAAGCTTTTTCTTGTTGGAAAGTTGCAATTGAACAAATATCGGACTCCACTGAACAAGTAATTCATCAAGACAAGATTTACCAAATACTGAAAGAATCATTGCTATCTCCATTCCTCCGATCTTTTCTGTGTCTTCAAAGCTCAAGCTCATTTGTTTTAATTCCTTCAAGCATTTTGTTTCATTGGTAGGACTTTCCTTGTCGTTGTCACTTTGGAGCATCTTTGCTTTGAACTCCATTACTCTAGTGTTAACCAAGTTGAAACGACAGTTTTCGTAATATGCCTCTGTAGCGTCAATTAAGTCAATCATATTATTTACCATCAAGACGTCTCTCAACTTAACAAAATCACAGTGCTGAGAATTCATCACTTCTGCAACTCCCCACCTGTATTTTCTTCCAAGAACTGCATCGGATGAGCTATCTTTTGAGACATAAGACTCTGAACCAATCAACGAAAATGGTGCGAGGTTGATAATTGATTGCTTTACGTCATCATCCTCGATAAACTCGCAGATCTTGATGGAGTTGGATCTAATGATCTTTTTCACCAACTCCTTGGTTTCTGACATCTCTTCCAAAGTCAATGTATCAGCTTTTGAAATCACTGGAATAAGGTTGACACGAGAAGAGATATGCTTCATGGTCTCGATATCAACCGGGGAAAGACCACGAGAGCTTGCATTAATAAAGAATAAACAAGCATGTACTCTATTATCTACCTTCTTAGACCTATCTGGCTGTTCTTCCTGGAACATATAGAGACGCAATTGCTTGTCAATATAATCAGTAATGGGAAGGTAGGCAAACTGATTGTCGATGTAGTCACAAAAACCCGAGGTCTCAATGATGGAGAGATCCAAGCTAAAGCTATTCTCTGTCAATATCATTCTCTGTTTGATAATTGGCGGAGTTTTTTCAAAGGATGTTTTGGAATCTATTAGATCAATTTCTGACCAAATATCGGGCATCACCTTAGAGCCGAACAAAGTGTTAATAAATGTAGTTTTACCACATCCTCCTTGTCCAACAAGCATAAGGTTAAATACAGCACCATTTTTCTCTTTTAATCTCTTAACCTGATTCGGAAGGGAGTCGATACCAACAAAGTATTTTCCATTACCGTGTGTTTGAAACATTGTCGGAAATTCAACAATGTCTAAAGGAACATCATACCTCTTAAGACGATCGACAGACTCAAATAATGCAGCAGAACGAGGTGAAATGTATTTAGAAGACATCGAATAAGAAAGTTAACGATTTATCCACTTGGGTATTAGAATATTTCTGGTGAATATTTCAAGAGTATTACTGCCACTGTTCAAAAAAATGGGAGTATTTGTATTTATGAAGGAAATCGTGAGAAAAAGATCTTGACACAAAAGCGGGTATCGCTTCCCCGTAGCGCAATGTTTCTAAGTATTATAAATATCTTTTTTATAATTAGATTACGAAGCTGAAGAATACCTGGGGTATAAAGGAGATCCTGATATAGCACCCTTTTCATTTTTTTCCTTGCATTACGATGAATGACACAAGTGAAAGCCAAATACTTTTTGTATTAGTCTATGCATGTAAAAGTCATACAAACAATTAGTTTTAAAAGAGATATTAAAAGTACCGCAGGAGATTTTACAATAAATAGAGATTAATTTATTATTAATTAAGAACCACCATGCTCTAGGTGAGTTCGTTTAAAATTAGGTCTCAACATACACCATTATTCTACTTTAAAGACAAGGTGTCCTCGAAAACCTCAGTAGATACTTTTTCATCCAACATATTTCCAAGTCCACCAGGAAGCTCAAAGCGATCTTGATAACGAAGTTCTTGAGTCTCCTCTTTAAGCTCGGTTAGAAGTTCTTTATGCGCCTTCCAAGCTTGCTTTGCAAAAAGTCTATCCATATACTCCAACGAAATTCCTTTTGTCTCTGGTAGTAGGAAGTATACAAATGGAAAAGAAATTGCGGCAAAAGAAGCAAAAAAGAAAAAGATGCCGTATTGCATAGATGTAATCATCTGAGTAGTAAAGCGAGTCATGAAGAACACACCAAGCCATAGGAACATTGAATTAATAGCCTGGCATGCACCTCTGATATTATTGTCAAAGATCTCGCCCCCTACAACATAAGGTGTACCTGACCATCCCATGATAAAAAAAAAGCACCAGACATATATCAATCCGAGAGCTGCTTTGGCCTCTGGGCCACTGGTACCATATTTGACATATCCTCCTATGTAAAAGAAACACAGTGCACAGATAGGAGATGTGAATAGCAATGTAGTTCTTCTTCCAAATTGCTCGACAATAAAGAGAGCCCATATAATTGTGGAAATCAGCTTGCAAACACCAAAGAGTCCCGTTGAGAAGAGACTTGTGTTTGTAGTCTTCACACCAACTTGTTTGAAGATGGTTGGAGAGTAGTAGTTAATAGACTGGATGCCATAGAGATCTTGTAAGATGTAGAGCGATGAAGCAATAAAGAGACGTTTGAGAATACTTGGCTTTTTCGCCAGTTCCTTAAATGGATCAGTAAACCCAAGGCCAACTGTGTTTTTCTGGACTTCTATTTCGTCTTTCATATTCTGGTACTCCCACTGGACGTACTCGTGATTAGTTGGTAGCTGTCTAAGCCAGGATAGATTTTTCAAAGCTTGATCGTTCTTTCCTTGCGTAACAAGCCAACGGGGAGATTCCACTAATAGAGGAACACCAATAATGTAAAGGCAAGCAGGAATCAGTTGAACAGCAAAAGGGATATACCATTGTTTAAAAGACTGTTTAAGTGTGTCTGAAACCCCGTATGCAATGAAGAAGCCGGTAGTATCACCGATACGCCAACCAATCTCATACATAGAGGACACTCTTCCACGGATTCCACTGGGGCTGATTTCAGCAAGGTAAACAGGTACTATACTTGTTGAGCATCCAACACCAACCCCTGCAAAGACTCTTCCCAAGTAAAGTGGAATAAGACCTCTGTCTTTGTTCGGAAGCATCATGAGAACTGCACCGATGGTCATAGTAACAGCAGAGAAAACAAGGCCCATTTTTCTACCCCAGTAGTAGGTAAAAATATAAGAAAAGATGGAACCAAAGAAGCAACCAGCATGAAACACGGAGATGATATTGGAAACAATAAACTTGCGGTGAGAAGCAGACATCTCATTTAGTCCAAACTCATCTAGGAAGGAGTCCAAAGCGACTGTTCCGCCAATAAAACCGGAATCATAACCGATCTCAAGTGCAGCTGCAGCCAGCACCAGAGCTGATACATAGACTCGCCAGTTATACACTTGTGGAGGTGTCGGTCTGTCTTCAACGACCTTTAAGGGATTATGAATAGGGAACTTCATCTTGTCGGTCCTGTCTGAAGAATCGAAACAAAAGGCAGCGTAAATGAGAAGGCAGGTCCCTGGCCTTAAAGCCACCCGTTCTAGTTTATATATCTATTTTATATATCCCTGGCATACTTCGTAATCACCACAATAAGCATTCGAACTCCCAAACACCACAACATTTATGAGTGGTGCTACATACAGTGAAACGAGTCTCTCCAAAGCCCCAATGACAAGAGAGGAGAAACTACAAGAGGTGGTGTCGCTTCGTCTCACCCACACAACCCATGATGGATCTTTCTAATAACTGATAGGAAGTACAAATGGACCAATGGAATCGGAGCATCAAATACTGCATAACCCACAAAAAAGATAACTGGTCCTCGAGAAGCGCAAATCATTCGTAAGGACCACAAGGGAGCTGTAAGCAGTAATGTGGGGTACTTATCTATGCAGTAAATGGTAGGCTTTTAAATCATGTGGTGTGCGGGTGGATCAGATCTCGGTCAATCATTGTGCCGCACCATTCCCATCGATTCTTCAACGGTCAACTCTCAATAAAGCTGAAGACATCAAGAAGTGTCACAAGGCTCAAATTTGTCATAACATTAAAGTTATGTGCCACTGCTCTACCCAACAGGATTGTAGTATGGAGATTCGTTGAAATTGTAGGGATGGAATCGGGGGCGTATTTCGGTAAAGCACTACCGGAGACGTCCATGACAACATATGAATGATAGGATACACATGCCGGTTAAAAACGAAGTGTTGCAACCATCGTAAGAATACTATGATACTCGTATACAATCAGCTACTCCTTACGTCGTGCTCTGTACATTGCTAAGACATGTTTATTGATCAGATACGATATGAGTGGGGCTGACAACCATGGAATTCTCTGAAATAAATACTATGGGACGATAAAGATTCCATAGAGGTTGTAACGGTTGTAGAAAAGAGTTGCTTTGTAAATAATAATAACCCCCATTAACAGTTCTAGTTTACTCTTTCTCTTCTTTTTCCTTTCCATTTCCATTGGTGAGGGTCAACGCTGGCTGTGGAGATGGGTTAAGAACATACTCAGAATCAAGCAGCTGGATCTTTGGGTTCAATGTAAGACCGAAACCTGGCTTATCAAGAATAGAAACGTCCAAGTAGCCCTTGTATGGAATTGGCTCGTCGACGAAGAGACCGCCAAATACTGGAAGAACAGCAGTAGAATCTGGGGAGTTTGCAAGGTACTCCTGGAAAGGTGTGTTTTGTTGAGACACAACAAAATGGTAAGAATAAGGACCGGATGCATGTGGAACAACAGGAATATCGTACGCAGCAGCCTGGGCGGCAATCTTGACAAGCTCAGTCATACCTCCGACCCACATAACATCAGGTTGCACGATATCGAGGTTTCTTCCTTCAATCAACTTACGGAAACCGTACTTGGTGTACTCGTGCTCACCAGTGGTGAACTTAACATCTGGGTGTGCTCTCTTAAGGAGGGCGAAGCCGTCAAAGTCATCTGGGTGAAGAACTTCCTCCCACCAGTTGATGTTCAAGTGCTTAGTAGCAGTTACAAGATCAATAGTGTATGGGACGTTCAAAGACATGTAGCAGTCAACCATGAGTGGGAAGTCTGGGCCAACCGCATTACGGTGCTTGGTAAGGAACTCAACGTTCTTCTTCAAGCCAACATGGCCTTCATCAGGACCAAATGGCAAGGCAACCTTGCCACCCCAGAAACCCATCTCCTTGGCAGCCTCAGGTTTGGAACCAGTACAGTAGAAATTCAAACGTTCTCTAGTAGCACCACCGATCATCTTATAGACAGGTTCGTTTCTGATTTTACCGAGCAAGTCCCACAGTGCTAAATCCACAACAGAGATAACAGCAATAGTGACACCTTTTCTACCATAGAACATAGAGGCTCTGAAAAGCTTATCCCAGATTAGGTTGACGTCTCTTGGATCAGCACCTTCAAGGAATCTAGTGAAGTGATTGTGCACAATCCAGCAGGCGATTGGACCTCCGAATCCGGTGGCGAAACCTTTAGTTCCATCCGTTGCTTCAATCTCAACACAGAAAGATCCCAAAACGTTGATTCCCCAGGATGTTCTGGACTTTCTGTACTCGGCGAACTTGGACATTGGGTTAGCAATGTCTGAATCCACGAGCCAATGGCCCTTTTTAACATCGTGGTAATCGCCTCCGATGCCTGGTCCTGGTAACAGGAACGTTCTGACTTTCTTGATAGTTGGGAATTGCGAAACGGACATTCTGCAAGTGATTATATAAAAGTCCCACAACACCAAGCAAATATCAACGAGGTAATAGCGTTGAAAACTTGCGAGATTTTCCCCTTAAATACTTTTGTTGCGAGAAATCAATGAGGGTCAGTTCTTACCCCTAGCCAGCATATGAGGGTACCGGCACATCTTTCATCCGGGACAATAGAGAGGACTAATATTTAACCGATTTCGCTGGCATCAGAGCGTGGTGTCCAGGTTAAACCACCCAGAAACAGATATATACAATCATTAAAAAAGACATATATTCTAACTAGTAGAAATTTTTTTCCCTTTACTTATATAGTCCGTAGGGCAGAGCGGCAGAGCTCGACGATGGTGCTTATCTTGTATTTTGGAACGAGCCCGAACCGTTGATATCCATTGCCAAAAAGTTGAAAAAGTCATCGTGAGTGAGTTGGAACTCATCAAGAGCCAATGCACTCGATGTCTGGAAGTTGGCCAGTATTTGTCCTATCTGATCTGAATTTTCAAGTTGACCATTTAAGTTGGTGGCGGAAGCAACTCTAGAGCTCAACATCCGCATCGGAGTTGAGCCTTCGGAAGTCATATTACCCTTACTTGCAAGCTGGTTAAACCAGAATAGAAGGGAGTGTGAGCCAATACGCATGTCGGAGAACACCTTGGATGGCTCACGTGTCTCCCCTGTAATGTTATCCTCCTCGTCTGAGTTGGATTCGGCCTCTTCGGAGTTCTTGTGAATATTCTCGAAAGCAGTACTAAATCTTGTAACGTAAGACAAGTCGGAAGCGTGTAAGAACTGAAGAATCTTGTAATGGACCATGGAGCTCTCCCAGAAGCAGCCAATCTTGAAGAGAACTTCAGAGAATAGCACCAATGCATTTTGGGACCATTCCATCTCGGAGTCAACCAAGCTGCAATTGGCAGATTGATAGACAACATTAACGAACAATATTCTGGCATTTACCCAAATAAAGAAGCCAAAGTGTGGTCCCAACCTCTGAAAGATACCTACATCACCAGTGATGCTGGGTAAGGTCTTTACAAAGTTGAACACTTTTCTCACAGAGTCCATACACTGTACTTTAGAGTCCTCCGAGGCTTTGAAATATTCTGATTCACCATGTGGATATCCAAAAGATGAGTGGAGTTTGATCAATGAAGTATGATAGTAGACATATAACAGGCAGTCGTACAGAAGAAACGCATCGTCTGGACTGGGTGAGGAAGAATTCACTTTGGGGAACGCACCAGTTTCTAAGAAGTGGCAGACTTTATTTGGAAGGGAAGTTACCCATACAAATAAGTGATTCTCAAGAGTTTTGAACCGCATACGCCATGTTAGAACTTCTGTGCCGTTATAGATATTAAAATCTTCAATGAGGAATGAATGTATGTCTCCAACTATCTTACTGAGCTCAATATAGTATGTAAAAGAATCGTAGAGTGCCTCTGCCTGAACTGCAGGATTACCGTGCTCCTGCAAATTAATGGTTTGCGGACTTTCAAAGTCAGTTCTTGGAGTAGTGTCGACGCTTCTAAGCGTGCGCACTTGCTGATTTGTTGGATTAAAAACAGATCCAGGCTGAGACACACTGCAGTTCCAGAAGCTCAACTTCAGCGGAAGCAGGGCTGTTATTTTTGAAGATTTGAGCTTCATCTCATGTGAAGAAGAGATCGCAAATATCTTGTCAAGAATGTAGATGCACCAAAAACAATGACGGCGACACTCCTCATCGACCCAGTCTTTTGGTTTTCTTAATAAATTTAGAGAGCGGTTGGAAATGGACTTCGACTTGCGACGAGCAATATCTCCGGTTGAATGGGTAGAAGTATTGCTGTCTGGAGAATCTCCAATAACCATAGCCACTCGCATGGTGTTTTCTGTGCCCAGTTTAAGGTAAGTTGCGTAGTCAGCAGCGATGCTGACGTAGTTCCAAGCCTCTGGGACTTTTACGCTTCCCGATAGAGATTCGTATGCCAGCAAGATCATTGCTTGGAGACTATCAATGTTGACTTTTTTTAGTGCAAAGGCTATGACGGTTTCCTTGCACGCGTTGTAGTATGATTTTTTGTGTTCTGGAGACATCTGGTCGATTTCCAGGAATTTGAGTGATATGAGAACAATGGCAAAGAGTATTAAGGGCGGTTCTTCGCCTTGTGAAAAGTTTTTAATGCATCTCCTGAGCTCAAGTATCATCGAGGGATGAAGCAGGGGGAAAATAGGAGCAACTCTTGCAAAGAAGAGATCCACCAGCATCAAGCAATGAGTTTCTGAAGGAAGCAAGTGGCGGTTTCTTCTTTGAGGGTTGATGAGAGTCGGAATCTGCGTAGATTTCTGGGGAACACGAGAGAACTCAGGCGACTCTTGCGGCGCAGACTGTGACTGCTGTGGGGATAAGGGAAGGGTCGTCACTGAATCTGCGCGTGCCTGAGCCTGTAGCTGCTGCTCAGGAATCTGGTAAAGCACGGGCCTCTCCTTGAGCAAGTGCACTTCAGACCTCAGCTTCAGTATCTCCTCCTCGATGAAATCGATCCGTTGGCTAATCCCCTTACCATACCCTGGCTTAAGCCCCGGTTTCTTGACGTAGGAGTAATTACAATTATCGTGGCCGTTCTTCACACAGAAAGAACACTGGGGTTTCCCGCCATCACACTTGATTTTCTTCACCTTGCAAAGATCACAGCTCCTGGATAGCTTAGCGTCTTCCCGCGTGCCCTCGAAACCGTTGTTGGATTCCGAGTCATGGCGTGCTCGCTTAAGCGGTGCTGGCGCCTGAGAAGGTGCCATAGTAAACGGCTGTGAGGAGTGCGCCTATACTTCTAGCTGACCAGTCAATGTGAACACAACAAGCACCTAGCACTTAGAAACAGAGAACGATATTCTTGCTGTCGGTCTGCTTAAAAAAATCGCCGGTCTTTTTCTCCTGGAACTCCTTCTTTAACACTGCAATCACCAATGCTTGTGGCCAGGGAAAAGAGCGAAACAAATAGCCTCGCCTAGTTTTCCCCACCATGTGGTTTTTTTTTTTGGCTTTTTTGGCGGTGATGCAAGCCCGGCGCACACCCCGGGCGCCCCGAGGCGCCTGACCTTGTCCAGCAAATATAAAAGACGAGGGCCCGCCGATCGCGTGTGGATCGTGTGTGGATCGCCAGCGGAGATGGAGCCAGAAGATAGGGCACATTGTGGAAACCGCACGGGCGTTGGGCATCGAAAGAAGACGTGGTGGTACGCTTAGGGAGAAGCCCATGACGGTGCTAATGCGTTCCCACCCACCCAACATACCCATACTAACGCTGTTGGCACACCCCTAGCATACCGCGCTTTTTCTCCCCACATTTTGTGGAGTACCCCTTACGTAGGCAGCCCGGGCGATCAATGCGCCGGTGGTGTGCGGGTGTGGAGGGTGTTGGCCAGGCAACACGCAACACGTATACAGAAGCTCAAGAGGTTTAGTGGTATGGCGGGGGAACAGTATAAAGAGAGTGTAGTGGCCGTTTTGGAGGGTGACGGGAGGTGAGGTGTGACTTTTGGAGGTCCCGGTGGTCTACGTGTTGAATATCTGTGTTCAGTCTCTGTGTTAGGCCCTTGTATTGCTGCCCTTGTATTGCTGCCCGCTCCTTGACTGTTAGCTGTAGCTGCCTCTGTCTCTGTCTCTGTCTGTGTCTCTGTCTGTGTCTCTGTCTGTGCTTCTAGACCTGCAACTGCCCCTTCTCCAACGTATCCTCCTCTACAACGATGACTACTCCTCCTGCACCTCCGGCCCCTGGCGTATACACTCCAGCACCTACCTTCTTCAAGAAGGACCTCAAGACCATCGACTACGATGCCCAGGTCGCTCACGCAAAGTTCCTGCAGAAGAACGGCATCAAGGGACTGGTGCTCATGGGATCCACCGGTGAAAATGCCCATCTCACGAGAGAGGAGCGTGCATTGATCATCTCCACCGTTCACAAGGCTGTTCCTGACTTCCCAATCATCGCAGGTGTCGCTGCGAACTGTCTCCAGGATGCGGTTGATGAGATCGAGTCCGTCAAGGCTGCAGGTGCCACCCATGCGCTTGTCTTGTCCTCGTCCTACTTCGGTGCTTCCATCAAGCAGCAGGGAATCATCGACTGGTTCACTGAGCTCGCAGACGTCTCAGCTCTGCCACTGATGGTCTACGTGTTCCCTGGTGTCTCCAACGGAATCTACGTCGACCCTGCCACCATCGTAAAGCTCTCCGAACACCCAAACATCGTCGGGTGCAAGATATCCCACGGTGATGTCGCACATCATGCGCTCGTCGGATTGCACGAGGACATCTATTCCGGTAAGAATAACTTCAGTTTGTTCACTGGCCTTGGCCAGATCCTTTTGCCAGTGCTAGCTGTTGGAGGTAAAGGCACTGTTGATGCGCTGTGCGGTGCATTCCCAAAGATATACGTGGACCTATTTAACGCGTACGAAAATGGCGATTTCGAAACCGCAAGAAAGCTTCAGCTCACTTGTACAAGAGGAGAAGAACTCGTTGTTAAGTTCGGTGTTGTCGGTATTAAGAAGGCGATTCACTCTCAAGGGTTCGGTGAAACGTATCTTGGAAGAGCACCACTGAACCAAGACTTGGCTCCTGGTGCGTGGGAGGAACTCGGACACTACTTCAAGGAGATCCAGTCGCTTGACACGAGTGTTCTTTAAACTATAGATGCACCACGAAAACATGACCATAGATTGTGTAATGGATTATCTAAATAAAAAGTCTAGGCTGCTGTGTGTTTTTCATATCTTAAAAGTAGTTGTAAATGAAAGTATACGACTGTATAGTTACCGTGCTGTATATCGGGGGATCTAAGTGTATAATCAACCTTTAGTTCATACTTATGCTTACAATTCGATGAACAATGGAAATGCGAATCAAGAAATGCCATTCAACAGCTTCTTTGTGTAGTTGTAGAGAAACAAAAACTTTAAGCAAGTGAAGAGTTACCAGGCATTGGTGGAGAAGGCACGATGAAGTAGGAGATCTCGGCCGTGGCTGTAAGTGAATACACAAGATAGAAACCAATGGCGGTAGCAACAAGACCCAAAATGCCACTAGCTTTCATAGCTTCTGCGCTACCAGTGAATTTTCCAATCACCGCGCAGAGCATAAAGAGATTCACGAAGAGGAACATCAAGAAAAATGGCCATGTTGTTTTAAAAGTACACAACCACATCAAGAAGGAAAATATTAACCAAGCAGTTAAGTAGAAACCAATAGCGTCGTTCAATTCCTTATCAGTCTCGTAACTTGAAGTGATTCCAAAAGCATCAATTAGAAGACCAGCATAGCCCAGCCAGTATCCACCATATGACCCAAGAACAGTAGCACTAAATGTGTCATTAATGACCAAACACCATGCACCAGAGAGAACTTCAACAAAACCACCAAAGAACAATCCACATGTTGCAATAACTTTAACGTTAGTTACGGCACGGACCTCACAGTTAATCATGGAGACAACAAAGCAACAAATACAGAAACTAGTAAGTCCCATTGGAACAGGATTGCCTATTTTTCTAAATCTACTCTCACGATTGTTTTCTGGGTCAATTCCAAAAACTTCCATCAGATCTTTCTTGTAGTAAGTGTTGTTACCCAAATAGACAATATCACCCTTTGGAGAAGTGGAAACTCTCTGGACAAGACTGCCCGAATCGATGGACTGCGCATCCTGTCTTCCACTGCATTCAGTAACAGAAACCGCTGGAACTCCCTTTTCAAATCTGTCTTTTGTATCGTTGCCCATGATTGGTGAACTTTCTTAGAGAGTACAAAGTAGCGATTTTGGTTAAAAAGAGATTGAAGCAGGGAGTATGTACGTTTATACGAAATCTACGTCTACAACGGACTGCCAGATATTAAGCCAGCGGCGGAGGAAATCCCGCTCACTAGCACGACATGATTTTCGTATAGGTGGTATGTTGTACTATTATGGATCTCGAAATTGGCAGACGAATGATAAATAGTTTAGTAAACGCCAGCCGCATCAATACGAGAATAGCACCGCCGATTAATTAAGGTCGTGTTTAAGATACCGCCATAATGTAGAGAACAGATTCTCTTCAATGCTTCTAACGGTTTTCTGTGTTTCATAGTGTAGATACTAGTCTTGTGCCTTTGTGTTGTTGTTGTCAAAATAATCGCTTCGTGGCCCAGCTTTTGGTTCGGCGGTGATCAACACGCGATCTCCGCCAGTCTTCTTGGCCAGCCTTGAAAAGCCGTTTTATGTCCGAGAAACCGCCATATATCCAGTATCCATTACGTGTCGACAAGCTGCCGCCGGTCATACAATTTCTTAAATAAGAGAAGAGTCAAAAGAATATAACTGGGCTAGCTACAAGTCTGAGCAGATCATATAGTTCGTGTTAAAGCTATTAGAGTATATTAGGAATTAGAGCGTTTGCCAATAGTGAGGGAAAAAAAGATTAAACAGCAGGAGCTCAAGGCATTGGAGTGTCTGGAATGACAAGATAAGAGTTTGCTGGACTAGCGGTAGCTGCATACACAATGTAGAAACCGGTGAAAGTTGCAAGCAATCCAATGACACCGCCGGCCTTTGTGGCTGATGTACTTCCGGCGAAGTTACCAATTGCCAAACACATAATGAAGAGCCAAACAAATAGGAAGAGAATAAAGAATGGCCAGGTCAATCTAAAAGTACATAGCCACATCAAGAAGGAAAAGATTACCCAAGCAGTTAAATAGAATCCAATGGCATTGGTTAGTTCGTCACTTGTTTCATAACTCGAAGAAATTCCAAAGGCGTCAATCAAGATAGCAGCGTAACCCATCCAGAAACCACCATATGCACCAAGGACAGTAGCAGCAAAAGTATTCTCAATCAGCAAACACCAAAATCCAGAAATAGTTTCAACCATACCACCAAAAAACAGGGCACTTCCGGCGATCACGTTGACGTTGGTAACGTTACGCGCTTGGCAGTTAACCAGAGACACAACAAAGCAACAAATACAGAAACCAGAAAGACCCAATGGAACAGGGTTTCCCAATGGCCTGAAAGCTGGTGCTGGAGCAGGGTCCAAATCGCCGCCAAAGGCATCGATAAGCTCCTTCTTGCTGTATGGAACTTCGCCCAAGTAGATGATGTCTCCATTTGTGGAAGTGGTGACTCTCTGAACGGCGGTTTCTGAGTCAAAATCCTTTGACTGGCCGGCGGTGGGTTGAGCTGTCAACTCAGACTCAGACGAGAATGGCTGAGATCCTTTCTCAAGATCTTCTGGAAGTTTGTTGCTCATGACTATTGGAAAGTAGAATTAGCTCAAATAGTTGGATATTGAAGCAATGAGGTCTCGTCTAAAAGATGTGCGCTACGAGCTACAACGGAAGAAGCCAAAGGCGGTGGGATGCTCTTTTTATACAGAATAGTACACCTTTTTCGGAGAAGGGCAGGGAACTTGGTTGAGAGACAATAATAAACGATGTGGTGTGTACAATTCCATACATAGAAAGTTAGGTGACCCGTGAGAGGCACTGCAGCTGGTTTGGGAAACCTAGTTGTGGGTGTGTCATTCGGTGTCCGTGGGGGTGGAAGCACACTTACAGATTGGCGAAGTCTCAGGTGTCCATGTAGAAGAGCAGCCCAAAATTTGAGCTTAAACATACAGAAGAAGAAACAAACCCAATAAGCCGATGGCTAGAAGGGACCGGGCACCGGGTGCAAAAGAAGTTTTCCAGGACCTGTCAACGGGGCTAAAAGTGAACGTGCGAACTGGCACAAACTACACATACATAAACTACATATCCACGCTTTTTCGACACTCCTTGGAACTTACCACCACAAGCCCAAAAGGATACCAACGGGTAAAGGGACTGTGCCAGGGTGCCCAATAACCACAAACGCACGCCCCTTTGCTTTTCTCAGGCAACTGGCATGGTAAAAGTGGTGCGTCGTATGGAATTTCTGTAAGAAGGTGAGGCTCCCACCCACCACGCCATCTCCGATGCAGGGCAGCGATGCACGTACGGGCGTTTCGTTTTGTGTTTCTGTGTTCCGCAACCGAGTGGGCAACCACCAAAGAAACGAGAGTAGCTATAATGGTATACCCAAACAAAGACACACACACACGCCAAAAAGCAGGGGCAGTTGGCATGAATCATATACGTACGTCCGTAGTGGTTGTTACGTTGAATGTATGATTGTTGGGATACGTTTTGAAAGGATCTCGCTGGACCTGTTCGTTTGGTTTCTGTTGGTAGCGTGAACGGTGGTCGAAGTGGTAAAGTGTGCTGTCTATGCTGTAGGAATAGGCGTATATGGGGGGTATGTGTGGTACGCTAACATAGGACAACGCCATGTGCCCGTGCACAATCAATCAACCGGTCCGCTTTGGGGAGAAGACGGGTTATATCGTGGCAGAAGGGAATTGCCGTAATCCTAGAAACCCATCCGCTAGCCAACCATTTTCTAAGCCAAAGCTATCCCCAAGAAAATTCCAAGACCCAGCCAGACACCTTCCATCATGAAGACGTTACCCACCCACCATCTACGACAGCCCTTTATCTCGTTCATCGGTACCGCCTAACGGTGTGTCAGCCATTCAGCCCGGCACGGCTAAACACCTACCTGGCCCAGCCGCACACCGCAACACCGCAACACCGCCAGCGCGCCTGCACGCTCCAAAAAAAGCATCCCAGCGGCTTCGGCAACTGTGCGTTTCCTCGGACTTCCGGTGGTGTGCTTTTTGTGCTTTTTTAGGTGGTTACCTGTTTCAGCGATTTCCGTTTTGGTGTGGTTTTAGCTGCTTTTCTTGGCTCGTTTCTTGGCTGTTTTGGTGGTTTCTTTTTTGTGTCACTGGAACTGGCGTGTACGTACCGACGCACCAACACGTGTTGGTAATGTGGCTCCTACCCATTATTTGAGTGTTGGGTGTACCAATTTCCTAAAACCGTTTACGTGCTGCCTTTACCGTTTCCGCGAATACGTTTGCGTGTTGGCCATACCATTGTGGTGTCCAGGTGTGCGCGAATACGTTTGTGTGTTGCCTTGACCATGCGCCTCTCCACCATCGCCTGCTACATTCTACAAGCTTATCGATGGCATCACCCCTTCGAAGCCGCTATCATCAGCAACTGGAATCTCCCTTTGTGCGTGCTCTCTCCCTTCTTCAGACCTTCCTGTCCCTTCAGAAAGCACAAAGCATATGAACAGGTCTAACTTCATCCTTCTCTTCATCTTCTTTGTGTTTATACTCCCGGGATCACAGGGACCGCCCGTGACCTCCGAAGAGCAATACCAGAAGCTAACGCTTTTCCGCTCACACCTAAAACACAACTACAACCTTCTTCAGAATGCTACGTATGACCACAACTTTGGTAATGTCACGGGGTTCATGCTGAGCTACGAGGATGTGCTGCTAGGTCTGACGAATCAGACATATCCGATCGACGGTAAGGACTACGCCCATTGGCACAACAACCAGAACTACTCCATTCTGCCGGACGAGGTCATCCAGCGAGCACAGAGCGTGTGGGCACTTGAATCCGATGTCGAATCCACTACACGTAACTATTATTCAAACGTCTCATCATCTCTTAAAGGCTCGTTTTCGAAGACGAACGCCACTTATGAGAGACTCCCGTTGAAACTGCCCTCATATCTTGAGCACTTTTACGAAGACATCCATTTACCGTCTGCAGATAATTCCTACTCAGACCCTTCAAAAGTTGTTGGCAACATCACAATTCCTACTGGGAGAATAAGCATGGACATAAACACCATCGAGACTATTCAAGGCGTATACTTTAATACCCTACATCCCCGGATCAAGCTCATCAATGTGGAATTTGACCTTTATGACGAAGAAGAAACGATCAAGCACACAATAGAAACAACTGGTTTCTACTTTGTGGAGTCTGGTAATGTTGTTACAATGACGAACAGTGCCAAGTTCATGAGCAGATATAATGGAATCCAGCATCTGACGATGTCCGAAGATTATTTTGACATTTCCAAGAACCTAACCTTGGAGTATTTAGAGCGTGTGTTATTCCCACGCCACGGAGGAGATAACACAGACATCACGTTTGGTTTCTTGCAGCAGGTGTTTGAGATGTCAAAGGCTTGCGAGTATATCTCTTACTTCCATCTAAACACTGTCAACCTAACAAAAGAAGAGCTTTCGGACATTGACCGAGAGTTGGTATCCCCAATTGGTCGTCCAATAGATTTTTCTTTTGTGCCTCAGCTCAACTTCACTGGTTTCTTGTATTCTCCAGACTGTGGAATTGAGATCTCTGTCCCTAGCATCACAGGCGTCAGAAGAGAGGTGGCCCTATACAACTACCATAGATGTGTCATTGGGGGGATCCTGTTACTTCTAGGACAAATACTCTTAACTGTCAAGCAGATGAACCATGCAGACACCCCATCGACCATTTCCCGAATCTCTTTTTGGTCAATGTGCCTTATGAGTTTGGTAGACGGCTCACTTTCCATGATCTTCCTCGTTGGATCAGCTGTGTGGAGTTCTCTGTACTTGCCCTTTACGGTAAGTGCATTCCTGTCTTTTATCTTAGCTTCCCTATTTGAAATGAGATTCATGATCAGCATATACATGTCACAGATCAATGAAAGAACCTTGAACCTTTTCACTGCATTACAAGGAAGACCTCTCGATGACGATGAAGCCGAGCAACAAGCCGCAAGACAAGAACCGCGACAGCAACCAACACCAGATCCTCAGGATGAGTCCCAAGTCAGTGGTGTCATCTATACGAGATTCTTTTTTGTCTTAATTATCTTCACCTTTGCAATGGTTAACTCTGTCACCTGGCCAAGACACCTCAGACAAGTATTCGAACATTGTGTTCTAATGGTGCTGAATTCGTACTGGGTTCCACAGGTTTACAGAAACGTCGTTAGAGGCTCCCATCGTTCTTTCAAATGGTGGTTTATACTTGGAACTACGTTTATTAGAACAGCGCCGTTATTCTACATGTTCGTTATCAAAAGCAATGTTTTCGATCATCATTACGATCCTCGCTTCTTTTTAACTCTTTCTTCTTGGCTATCGTTCCAGCTTTTTATACTCTTTCTACAAGGAATTCTCGGTGCCAGATTTTTCCTCCCAAAGAGCTTTTTGCCCGAAAGCTACAACTATCATCCAGCTCTCATGGAGCAGGACTTGGAGTATGGCTTTGGCATTGACCATATCGATCCGGGTGAAGAGACTCCTTTGCAACATACAGGAGATGCAGAATCCACAACCAGTATCAAACGTGAGAACGGCCGTTGCCTTGTGGACTGTGCTATTTGTATGAACACAGTTGAAGTGCCGATCCTCAAATCGAACTTGGACCATGCTGCTACGTTCCTTCAAAGAAGGCAATATATGGTAACGCCTTGTCGACATATCTTCCATACGGGCTGTCTCGAGGCCTGGATGAAGTACAAACTACAATGTCCCGTATGCAGAAATTCCCTCCCGCCTCTGTAATACCCATCTTTGCTTGTGTTTTTATGATCTACTGAATGAAATGTCCTATGTAATTACTCTTATTGCCTGCCCGTATGTAGCATGGATAGGTGTAGCGTGGCTCTGCCAATATCCGCGAAAGGGTTTATGAGGAAGACTTGCAATATTGCCACACACATGGTGTGGATGTGTGGAGGAGTTTATTACTTCTTAGAAAACTACGGTAGAAGGAGAATATGGCCCCAGAAAACCGCAAGTAAGTATTTCAATGCTCCGTTGAAAGATTTTGATACTAATTGTGAAATTTTTATTCAGCTTTAGAGCATGTCTCTTTGGTAAGTATACAGCCGAGATGACCCAGGTTAGGAACTAGTTATAATCGTATCAAACACTCACTAATGCCTCTTTTTCACAGATATGGATGGGCTGCTCATAAATACGGAGGACATATATACCGAGGTGACTAATGAGCTTCTTGCGGAGCACGGAAAGGGCGAACTATCATGGGATGTGAAGATTCAGCTACAGGGACGTCCTGGTCCGGAGGCATCTCGTCTGTTAATTGATGCTTACGATCTACCATACACTCCAGACGAACTGATTGCCAAGAACATAGCAAATCAGGAGACTAAGTGGAAAAAGTGTTCGTTTCTTCCAGGTGCAAAGGAGCTTCTGCAGTACTTGAAGAAGAACCACGTCCCAATCGCACTTGCTACATCTTCCAACCGCATTAACTTTGAGCGCAAAACGGACCATCTCCAAACTGAAGGGTTTGAACTTTTCGGCGAGCATATAGTCACCGGAGATGATCCGAGGGTTCCAAAGGGTAGGGGTAAGCCATTTCCTGATATCTGGTTAGCCGCATTATCATCGCTCAACTCGCAGCTTTCGGCCGGGGAAGATGCTATCCAGCCTGAAGAGTGCCTTGTCTTTGAAGATGCGCTTCCTGGAATCACTGCAGGCAAAGCCGCAGGAGCCTATGTGATTTGGGTTCCCGATCACAGGGCCTTGAAGGTTATGGGTGGCGAGGAGCACAACCATATTGGCAATGAAGGTGTCATCTACTCTTCTCTCAAGGAGTTTGATCCAAAGGAGTACGGTTTGTGATATGAGATGCTGTTAAATAGAAATTGCGTAATATGAGGGTTTTTTTTCTTGATTATTAAAACCTGTTAAAGTGGAGCGTTGCGGAACAAGTAGGAGATACTCTCACCATTGTGTAGACGACGGATACCTTCGGCAAGAACCGAACTGATATCTATGGTATCGAGCTTGGGACACGCTTTAAGCTTGTCCTCGAATGGCACAGTATTCGTACACACAACACGATCTAATTTTGACTTATTAATGTTGGTGATCGCATTACCACTGAGGATACCATGTGTGACAATCGCGATGACGGATTTGGCCTTGTTCTCAAGCAAGACCTCTGCAGCCTTCGCAAGCGTTCCACAAGTATCTGCCATGTCATCAACAATGAGACAAACTTTACCCGTAACATCTCCCACGAGTACCATCCTCGATACTTCGTTGGCTCTAGCACGTTCTTTGTGGATGAGCGCAAAGTTGAGGTCGAGTCTGTCAGCGAGTCCAGCAGCCCTCTTAGCACCACCAGCATCTGGCGACACAATAATGGCTTTCTTGAAGTCGATGTGTTCACGGATGTATCTCACAACACTTGGTTCAGCATACAAGTTGTCCACAGGCACATCGAAGAAACCCTGGATCTGGGACGCGTGCAAGTCCATCGTGATAACGTGGTCGCACCCAGCTGTCGTCAGCATGTCGGCCATCAGCTTTGCGGTGATTGGGGCCCTGGATTTATCCTTACGGTCCTGTCTAGCGTATGGGAAGTTAGGAATAACTGCCGTGATACGGCGAGCAGATGCTGTCTTACAAGCATTGATCATAATGAGCAATTCCAGCACACGGTCGTTGACGACCCCAGAACCTACTTGCATGATGATGTAGATGTCCTCATCACGTACAGACTCGTTGATGGAAAACGAAACTTCACCACACGAGTCTCGCTTTAGATGGATATCGGTAAGCTTGAGTCCCAAGCGTGTAGCCACGAGCTCAGCGAGTCCACGGTGCACGTCGTTTGTAAGCAGTTTGATGGAGTTCTTTGCCATATCGGTTGAGGTGGAGTGTTTCGCGTTGTAAAAAGAGAAGCAGTGTTTAATGAAAACAAAACGAAATGATACGTAAGAACAGTCGCCAACGGGTGATTTGTGAGTTCTCTGTCCTCTTATTCTGCGTCTTGTTCCTTGGTGTCCGCCTCCTCGGTCTTCTCCATGTTTCCGAGGCGTTTGCTCATCTCGATAAAGGGAAAAAATTTCGGATCACCCGGACACCACACTATACTGAAGAATGGTTTATCCAATCGAAGGTCTTCGGAATGGTTATTTTCTACAAATGACGGAAATTTTTAGAACTCTATATTTTGGGCTTAGTGGATGTACAATATAAAAGTAGTGATAGTTTTAATGTATAGAAGTTTAGTAGGGTAATGGTATTACAGTTGGGTACCTAATATTTGTATTAGTTGACGAATCGGCAGGTGCATTGGTAGGTTGGTGGGTGTCCGTGTAATAAGAGAAATCTTAGTTGATAATGTCAAACTTCCAGTGGGTGTGGTACTAGGTGAATTCTGTCATATCTATATGGTTGGTAGAGAACCATGATTGCCTAGTATTGATATTTAGTTTAGGGTGCGTTACTAAGAGAATATGTAGCTTGAAAAGCCCGCTGGAGTCATATTAGAGGTCTAGCATCCTTACAAATTGCAGTATTTAGTCGCTATCAAAACAATAGTTTCAGTAGAAAAAGGTCTGACCATAAGATAAAACTTTTATTAGAAGTATCGAAATTAGCAGCAGAGGATTAGAGGAAAAAAGCAGAGGTGTTCGTATAAGTGTATATTCATTAGTAAAGCTGGAATCTTTGGTGGTGTTCATTTCTTCATCTTGGGCTTTGGTCGACAGCTCGACGGAGGTGGTTGGATCACAATCTGCCCGTTTCGAAGCTCTTCTGGGGCATCCTGGAGCCTCGACTGTGTCTCGAGATGAGCCATGAGATCTCTGAGATCCTCCTGTAAACCGTTATTCTTGTCAATTAGCTCTCTGTTTTGCTGTTTGAGATCATCCATGTTCGCCGTAAGCATCTCAGTAATTGCCTGCTCGTCTTTCAACTTCTTCTCAAAGTTACGTGCCAGCTTTTTGGCAACTTTGACTTCGCCTGAAGTGCTTGTTGCAGGTACTAGAATCTGTGGAGTTGCTGATATCATCTTCAATTGCTCTTCTACCCTTTTCACTCGTTCCTCAAGTGCTTCCTTCTCTTCTATTATCTTCGTGGTCACTGCCGCCGATTCAGCAAGCCTGGACTCATAGTAATCCCTTTGAGACTCGAGTTGTGACAACAGAACATTAGAGTACTCAATACTGTAATCTCTGTTCTTATCCTTCAGTTCTTCTGAGCTGCCAACTTCGTGCGAGTAGACACTCGAAGAGCATGATGCTGGAAGCTCAACGAGCTTACCATCGGACTCATTCTGGAGTAATCTGTGTACGTAGTTATCGCCAGCATAGTCCCAAACTCGTTGGGTAGCGATATCCATAGAGAAGCAGTGCATCGTGGCCTCGTAATGCTCAATGGCGTGCTTGGAATCGTAACGACCACATCCAATGTTACCACAGATCAGGCAAATCCAGAGGTTCTGTGTTCCTCCACAAGAAGAGCAATGTTGAAGAGCCTCCCTGGAATCACTTCTACGTAATGGATCCAGTGAAAGGTTCGAGTACCGGCAAACAGGGCACGTATC
The DNA here is from genome assembly GCA_030585085.1 of Petasospora xishuangbannaensis. Classification (NCBI taxonomy): domain Eukaryota; kingdom Fungi; phylum Ascomycota; class Saccharomycetes; order Phaffomycetales; family Wickerhamomycetaceae; genus Petasospora; species Petasospora xishuangbannaensis. Next base: position 28,942 of record JAJMBV010000068.1, read on the forward strand.
GTCTCTCCATTTGCTTAGGCAGTTGCAATGAAAAGTATGCTGACATGATATTGTTACAAGGCCCGAGATATCAGAGTCCATACGTTCCAAGCAGACTGGACAAGTCGGAAGTTCTTTCACAACAGCACCTTGGCCTTTGCCACGGCTATCTCTAGCTCTCTCTAGCGTGGACTTCCGCACTTGAAGGGTGAATGGGTCCTCAAGCAAGTAAGGTATCCCAGTTACATTGGGGGCATTGAGGGGTTTGAAGAGAACAGACTTGACAAATATGACATGGCAGCACTCCGACTCCATTGCATTGAAAGGGCGTCCATTATATGACTCCTGAAACGATCGGGCGGCTTCGTTCGAACGGAACTTCATCAACACCATAAAACGATTCGGATTATCGCTCTTTACCATTCTGAAATGGGAAACCTCACTGATGATACTCTCTCCCATGAAGCCAAGCACGTCCGTCGGTGAAAAGTAGTTCGGCACCGCCACTATCGCAACAGTCGTGTCGTCTGACTCCACCTCAATTTCCTTTTCGTTGTTTGTTGACTCCCTGTATAGCCTTACCACGCCATATCCCATGTAGTTGGCCTTTAATGGCTCCATCACGGGCTTCTTGCCATCGTTAAGTATGATGCTCGTGCTCATCACTGTTATGTCCGAGAGTCGGTAGTCAAAATGATTGTAAGTCCCCGTCTCAAGCTCAGTATCTTTTCCAGAAAGGGTCAGTACGTGCTTATGCTCAGAGGGACTATCTTCCTTTGACACTAGCTCCAAGGTTGGGGGGAATGTTTTATCCCAATTGTCGCAATCGACGCTTTTGTGGATGTTCTCGAGATCCACGGAGACGATGTAGCTGAAACGAGAAGGTACCGCAGCACAAGCGACTTTATGGTCCTCCATAGGACTGTTGAAGAGGAACAAACAACAGAGAGCACGCTCTCGAGATTCTGGGAGTAATGGCTTAATGCCGGAGCTACTGCTTGTACAAACGTATTTTTGTTGAAAATTGTGGCGTTGTTCTTTGCTCCCAGTTCTCTCGCGGATTGTTATACTGTTGGGAGATCTATCCTGCATACACCGGGTGCGCCGCCGTCCCTCTGTCATTGAAAAGACTACAATATCGTCTAATCTAGAAAATTTAGTAACATAATGAATTCATATCTTGTTATCTTAATAAAGTTGCTTAGCATTCTAGCTTTTGTGTTGAACAGTGTTACTGCAAATTGGGTTCTCTGGTCAGTGTGTGTTATTATCCCTAGCGCCGATTTGCTCCTCTTTGTTTCCAGTGACTTTTATCTGTGCAAGAAGCTCCAGGCGTTCCCTCTCCACATTTTTGACAGGAAACCAACCACGCCCCGGAAGAAACACGCGGTAATGAGGCTTTCCCCTACTGTTCTTCTTTGGGAATTGCAATACCGATGGAACCGGCTTAGATGAATCGTGTATATTGATATCTGTGCGTGCTCTCGGCCCGTTCTTGGAGCTCTTCTTTTTGATGCATGGGTTTCCAATAATCATTGATATACCAGAGGAGCTGTTGGAAGACGTTTCAGTTCTTAGGCCTTTAAAGTCATTTAAAGAAGTGGTTTTGTGGTTCGATTGCTTGAACTTGTCTCTCCATTTCTTAAGATCTTTTGGGTCTGATAAGTCGTACACCTCATCAAGGGCTTTTGTTTTTATAATTATTGGACACTTAGGTCGCTTTGGCGTGGTTCCTAGTTTATTTATGTTTGTAGAAATTGAGTAGTTCGCCTTATCTCTACCTGAAGGGCTAATTTTCTTGTCTCCAGATTTCATCTCAATAATCTTGATAATTAAGGGCAAGATCAGAACCGCAATGCTTGAAACGATTATCGCTCCCCATACAGATTCGTCTAATGATTCAAGACCCAAAAATGGCAAGAAAACGAACATACTGTTCTCCTGTGTCTGGTTACCTTTTAGAAGTTTGTTCTGAATGATGTTCTCAATATCTGATCTGTACAAGCACTGTGCTAACTTGAAGAAGACCATGCTATCTTTCTTCTCTTTACCTACTCCAACAAAGCAGCTAATCAAAAATAGTTAGTGTCAACCGAAAGAAAATAAAACGAAAAGAACAGTAGTGCTTACTTTTCCAAGACCTGATAAGTGAAACCATTTACCATACTGCTTAGTTCTCGAGAAAGAGCAAGTCTATAACGATTGAAACATTGTGGACCAGGAGAAAAATCAGCACAGGAAATGATCCGCTGAATATTTCTTAGACCTGGGAATAATGGAGTGTCATTATATCTATACGAAACCGATCGAAGCACCCACCAAACGGTAGCACCACAGCAGATAACGATAAAAAATAGAACTTTAAGCTTAGGGACTTTGTTCATATGTTTACAACTTGGACAGATCTGTAATAGAATTGAAGGAATGAAATTTAATAGTGGATAAATTGCGGTATAGTTTATGAAGATTATTTTTATAGTTGTTTTTGTGGCATCCGTCTCTGGGCAGCCAAAAAGGTATCCGTATCGGATTAGGGAATAGACGCGCAATTAATCCCACAAACTAAAAAGCACAGATACTTAATTGGTATTTATTAGGTTTTAAATAGATTCTTTCCCAGAATTCGAATTATAGAAGGATACGTACTTCTTACGCCTGTCCTTAATTAAAACCCGTTTTTTAGTATACATTGTGTAGATCATACAATTGATTAATTCAATTTATCAGGTATTGTTTTGAACATATTCCTGTGCTTTGGCTTTGACATAGTCAGCAGCCTTAGAGTCGCTCTTCTGCTCCTCAAATGATAACCATTTACCAAAGAAGAACTTGGCCTGTTTACGGGTAAGTTTTCTCATAAATACTCTCTCAAGCAAATCCTCGACTTTCTTCTTCTCATCATTCTTGATCTCCTGGTCAATGTAAACATTCCACAAGTCAATACGCTTTGGAACATCAGCAAGAAGGCCCTCAAACAACGTTCTCCCTTGCTCTGGGTCGCCCTTAGTGAATTCAAGCTGAGCAAACTTTCTTACAATTTCAATATGATCACGCTTTGGAAGAGAGTTCAAGGCAGAAGCCAGAACTTCGTGTGCCTTTTCATTCTCGCTACGATCAAGAAGGAATGAGCCATAGCTGACCCAAATAGAAACTGAGGACCGACCAAATTTCTTTGTGACGACCTTGAAAAGATTAGTAGCCTTTTCATACTTCTCTGACATGATGTAGATGCTTATCATCTTTTGATGCATGATCAGAGGATCCATGTACTCATTTGAGCGTGTAAACACTTCCTCAAGAGTCTCTTCAGTGCCAAAGCTGTTCTCCAAGTTGAGAAGGGCAATCCATATGTTGAGCTTCTCTTGTTCCTCACGGTAGTTAATTGTTTTCAATGCACGCTCTGCAACCTCACGAGCCTTTTCAACCTCACTGAGTTGGAGCTGGAAAGACATGTAGTTCATCCACACAATAGAAGAGTTCGGATTACCAATGATCAGGCGCTCAAAGTCTGAAACAGACTGTGGAGCCTTGGAATTAATGTCACCGGTGGTATCTTCAATAACTTCCTTAGACCTTCTCTTCTTCTTAGATCTTACTTCAGCAAAGTCTTCTTCATCGCTAGATTCTTCGCTTTGAGCTTGGTCCAGAATGGATGCAGTCCAATCGAAACCGTTCGTTCCCAGACCAGATAAACCGTCCTCTATTGTGTTTTGCTCATTCTCATCGTCGCTATCTTCATCATTTCTATCATCGTCAAGGTCATCAAAGGCGTCACCATCAATCTCCTCTTCCTCGTCTTCGTTTTCATCATGACTGTCTTCCGCTTTTTCATCCCTAGATTCCTCAGATGAAACATCGAATTCGGATTGAACCTCTTCAACGTCTTCCATCTCAATGTCTTCTTGGAAGTGAGAAGCTTTCATGCCCAAAGACAGTTGTTTCTTGTCAAGGTCAACTGCCAATACTTTCACTTTCACTCTATCACCTTCACCAAAGAGAGCTTCCAAATTTTGAATCTTATTGTCAGAAATCTGAGAATGGTGACATAAACCACTGATGTTCAAAGTACCATCAAGCTTAACAAACACACCAAAATCAGTGACTCTCTTAACAGAACCTTCAAAGATATCGCCAATTTTTAAGTCTTCAAAGCGTTTAAGAATATTTAAGTCCCCATTTACTTCAGATTCCTTCAATGTAATAGTGACATTTCCTTGATCATCAGATGTTACAACCTTACCAATAACTGGCTGATGAAGCTTATAGAACTTTTTCCACTCTTTAATAAAGGAGTCAGAAAGATTACTAACCTTGACATAAGCTGTTACAGTTCTTCCAACTGAAACAAAGAGGCCCTTGTCTGAAATGTTCTTAACGAAGCCACGAACAATATCACCACGGTTCAAAGTTGATGAGGAGACAATGAGCTTGTCAGTAGCACCTTCAGTACGAAGGGAAACATAGACTTTGCTGTTGTCGCTATCAATATCTAGAACAGTAGCACAACATATGTCGTTCTTGCAGAAAGCATCTTCGAGTTTCTTGGTGTAATCGTTCAAGGCATCTGTGATGAAGGAAATAGCCGTAACATGTTCGCCAACTTCAACGACAACAAATGTGTCAGAGATTCTTATAATACGAGCTGGAAGTTTCATGCCCACATTGAGGTCCTGGATAGAAGTGATATTATCTTCTCTGGCAGTCAATAGAACTGAATTATGCTCTGTATCAACAGCTTTAACCTTGGTCTTCAGTGCACAACCAATTGGGAAGCTTGTGTTGATACTCTTCAAGAGCTCTGCATTATCAGAAAGATCCATTAGGGAAATTCTACCTCTAACAGTTGGTGACAAACTGACAAAGAAAAAGCCTTTGGCTGAGTTGTTGATAAATACAAGCTTATCAGAACCAACAGCAACGCTGTCAAGTGTGAGCGGCTCATAAGAATTCTGCGAAATATCAGATGGCTTAGACGTGAGCTCCAAAATAGTGTCCTTGGACTTTCTATGAGATATTGGTAAGAATCTGTGGTTACGAGCGTCATGGTATCCAATCACCTTCACATCAATGATGTCACCCTTAGCAAACTGAGCTATAGGGCTCTTGGGATTCTCAATGTCATCATAGCTATCAAAAATTTGGGAAATATCAATACGTCCTTGGATGTTGTCTGCTAGTTGGACATTTAACTGTGTTTGTTTCACATTCTTTACCAGTGCCTTAGTAATTGTACCAGGAACAAGATCATCTAATCCTGTAATTGCTTTGTCAATTGGGTTGACTGCTGCACCAATAGTGACCTTCTTTTCCTTCAAACTCAACAAGAACCTTTTGTTGTCTTCGTCAATTCTCAAAACCCTGGCAGAAAGAGACTGATTAACATAGAATACGCTGCTCAAGTCATCCACCGGGCGATCCGTGGCGTACTTTGCAAGAACAAGGCCCACTAATTTGGCGCCAAATCCGACAAACACTCCCTTGTTAGTAACAGACTTCACATACCCCGCAATGATGTTGTCCCCAAGTCGCAGATCCTTGAATTTCACTGGTAATTCGTCAGACTTTGCGGCAGCGATTAAACTCTTCTTTGCAGTCAAGTTGAAAATTCTGGAGCGAGGGTCCTTGTCAAGAACAAGGCCATCGATGGTGGAGCCAACCTCAAGTCTCTTTAATATGGCACGATTCTGCTCATAGTTACCATCGGAAAGATGGCCAGCAAAGATAACACCCCTTAGGTTGTTACTTGGAAGTTCCACTATCACCGACTCTTTAGTCTTCTCAACAATCTGAGTATTAACAACAGATCTCCCCACAACAAGGCCACTCAAGGCTTTTTTCTGTGCTTCGGTTGATTCAGCTGACAGTATACAGCTGACGGTAACTCTCTTACTTTCAGTATCAAGTGTTGCAATTCTGACAGTGATTGTCTGACCAAGACGTAAATGATCCTCGGGCCTTTTAACAAAAGTCTCACTGATTTCAGATTTTGGCAAGAAAGCTTTCACACTACCAAAGAATGACACGATAACACCTTTTGGCTTGAAAGAAAGCACTGTCGCAGAAGTTCTCTCGCCGACTTTTAGATCATCAAATGAGGTAATGACGTTCTCAACACCGACAAGTGATTTCTTGAGTGTAAGTGCAACCTCTGATTTGAACTTGGAGATACTAAGAATACGCCCCTTGACCTTGGAACCAATTTTAAACTTTCTCTCTGGATAAACGAGTTTGACATCACTCATGTGAATTGGTGTGACAATAGCTTCAAATTTGTCAAAAATCTTTATAATAAGCCCTGAATCTGAAACGGTAACAACTTCACCGGTAACGAGTTCACCAACTGGGATATCCTGAGCTCTCAGATATTTCTGGTTGATAATCACAGGGTCAAAGGTAAGTGTGTACTGGTGGTCAACTTGAGAATAACCAAGAACTCTAGCCTTGTGACGGGAACCAACAGAATAGAAGACATTCAAATTAGACTTCTTACTATCAGTTCTGGAGATATGAACCTGACCGAATCTGTCATTCGTTAAAGTTACATATATGTAGTTGGAATCGATGGCTTTCACTTCGACTTCGTCAAAGATATGGCCAATTGGAAAGGCAGAAAGGGCCTCATCGGAAGATCCATATTCCAGACCAACAACATCTGGAAGAAGAGAGAGCAAAAGCTTCTTGTCGTTATTAGCTGCTAGAACTGAAATAACACGGGCTTTAATCTTAGATCCAATAGCGTACTTATGTTTCAGTTCTGTGACTCCAAAGGTACCAATATGGGCAAGGTTTATAGTAGCGTTGATCATACCGTATGCCTTGGTGACCAAGCCGTCTTCTTTCACATCTGTGACAGCCGCTTCAATGAGGTTTCCAGGAATAACGGCTTCAACAGAAGATATTGTGGTAACAGGACTTTTCTTGTTGGAATTGAGTTTGACTGTGAGAGTACGTGTATTCTTGTTAGCAATTACAGCAAGGAAAACGGTTCCAATCTTAAGATCGTCGGGTTCGATACCTGCTGCCTTAACTTCCTTCTTGGAAATGAAACCACCAATCGTCTTACCGGTATCCAGAACGGCACCGTGATCTTCGACTGCCTTAACACAAACCTGAATGGTGCTATTTACAGTGAGGTCCTCATCTTCAAGTGTCTTGTTCACTTTCTCTGGCTCAATTGAAAGTTGAATTCTCTTCTTCTGATTTTTCTTCTTATTGACTGTGAAGACGGAATCGAGAACGATAGCACGCAACCACTGGCCAACCTTGAACATTTTCGAGAGCTCAGGAATTAAAGTTGTCTTAGAAACGCCAGATGTGATCTTCTCTGAGCTGTTCTCATCATCGCCTTCACTATCTACGCCTTCATCGTCACTTGCGTCGATCTCTTCTAGAGTCTTGGTCAAAACAGAGGAGACGCTGGTAATAGGAACGTAACCAACAAGATTATCGGGAAGGGCCAAGACAATATCCATGCGGTTAATCTCACAGATCTGTCCCAGAACAAGAGTGCCAGGCATGATTCTCTTGAACGTTAGACTCTCGATGGAAACAGGTGTTTTCTCTTCTCTCGCAGATGTCTTGATGGTCTTCTTCTTTTTGCTAGGTCTCTGTGTCCCGTCAGTTTTGGAATTCGATTGCTCTGTGTCAAATAGAACGTCTCTAACAGCCTCATTGGCAACCTCTTTCAACTCTAGCGCTGAAAGAGCCGAAGCACCACCTCTTGGAAATGCAACCTCGCTCTGCCCCAGCACTGAAGTCGTTGGCGCCTGTGTGGCGTCCTCCCGCACGAGCGGAGACTCCTCCTTTCTAGACTCCGAGTCTGACCTTTTTCTCTTGACTACCATTCTGTAGATCTTCGTCAAAGGGCCAATAACAAGGCTTCTGATGAAGTTCGGTGTCCACAGGTGTTCTAGTTAGGCATCGGCTCTGCGGTCATCTCAGAAAAATTTATACAAAATGAGTGCGCGTACCGTATCCGAAAGTGGAAATAGCTGATGAGCTCTTCGCCTACTTTGACACAAAAGAAGTAATGGAAATGGTCTATGTTCTGGCTAGATCACGCTGAACGGATCATATTCAGTAAATATCTTCGAAAAAAGAATATCTCAGGAATGAGACCTTCTCCTAAGAGGAGGGCTACAAATTGAGATACGAAAGAATGGACGTAACATTAACAAATCATCGAATTACAATATAAATGCACCTAGCTCAAGGAGTTTTTTTTTTCTTTGTTTCTATATTGCTTCATTTTATCTTCTCAAAGTAATTGACCGAAAACTTTGGAAAGTTTTGAAGTTGGCACTTCCTCGGTGGCAACGTCCTTGATCACAAACTTGGAGGCCTTGTTGCTGTTGAAAGTCTCCTCGATAGTGCTGAGGTTGTTAGCATCTACAATGTTACCAAATTCCTTGTTCTTAGCAAGGAAATCATCAAACTCGTTTGCAGCCAAGAGTTCGTACAGTGTTACGAGGTTCTGGATCTTAATAGTATAGTCGTTCTTAGTGGACAAAACAAACGATGGAAGCAGGTGCAAGTAGAGCGTGAAGTCCTGGTCGTCGTATTGGGTCAGACCTTTCACAAGAACCATGATAGTCGCATCCTCCCTTTCAACAGAAGCATCATCACTCAGTTCATACAATTTAAGCAGAGCCAAGTTGGCGTTGAGGTCGCTGAAATCGCCTGTGTACTGCTCTTCGAGGTAGTCCTCAAGGTCCTTGATGACCGAGGCGTCATATCTCTTCAGGGTTGACAGAATCTCATCAATGGCATCTGGTCTCTCTTCCGGCTTCGTCACAAGTCTGTTCTCGCTCATATTGGACCTGCAGATTTGCAAAAAGTGCCTTTCCTGGGGGTGTTCAACCGTACCGTCTTTCTCTCGTCGTCGTTGTCTGTTGTTGGTGTTGAAAAATTGTCCGCTCTTCCAACCGTCGCGAACGACGTCAATGCCGCTCATTGAGCGCTTCACCATGAAGCCTCTCGATCCAATTTAAGAACAACCATAACAGCTTGTTGGACCCAGGGTGTGGTGGTACAGAACTTTAGAACATCCTGGTTTTATATCGATATCTGATATTTTTCTATATATGAAACGTGAAGGTTTTAAGTAGGAACCTAGAAGGAGCAACTAACGATCGCGTTTTCTAGGTAGAAATATGTGAGTTAGATGGGATAATATACATAATAATATCCAGGGTTGTAGGAATCGTATAGGGTTAGCAGTGTTACAGAGTGGTTCAAAGTCAAATGTTCAATCAACCAATCCATTGGGAGAACAGAGGATTTTGCTTATTCGTTAGATTACACGTGCTACATAGACTTCTCGAAAATCAATGCTATGGAAGATTCAAAAGTACTCCCTTCGCATGATTCACACTATATTGGAATGAAACGACAGGTTACACATAAGTCAGATTATATATGTGATTAAATAGTAACGAGAAAGTTTTTTGGGACAGTTAAAACTAGTGCTAACTGGCCAAAAACTTGTAGCTGTAAATTATGAACTAAGTGGGGGACAATAGTGAATAAGAGCGGGAGGTTCCTCCTTGAAACAGAAAATATAATATTTGCTTGAGAGTGCTAAGCTAGCTGATCACCAAGGAAAATGATCATGCCAATTCTTCTATCGTTTACAGTAGTTTTCTTTAATTAGCGGCGTTTCTCATAGATAGGAAACAATTCCAGACAACCCCGACTAGAGCATAAACGGTTAGTACGATTTGAAACATAGAAATGAATAAGCACCGCAAGAAGAAAGAGAGTCGTGAAGATACCAGAGAAGATACTCACTGGATGATGAGAAAGGGACTTGGAATCTGGTTGGCATGATGAGAAAGTTTATAAACTGGACCAAGGGCCACACGCACCAGTTAGCTACCAAAGTGCTAAAGTAGATCTTACTAATCTTCTCGGAGAGTGTGACTTTATCACCACCTTCTAAAACGAAGTTCGAGTATGTGAAGAAACAAAAGAGCGAAATTGGCGAGTAGAATAGCTGGTCCGAGAGCACACGCTCAAACACCGATACAAGGGTCGGGTCGGTTGTGAAGAAATGGTTGAGGATCCAGTACCAAGCTACCTGTACAAATGCGAGGCCGGAACCCCATAAAACAAAGCCAAGAAATCTCCGGAAATTAAACACATCCTTATCCGTTTGTTCGGACAGCAATTGGTATTGTGTGTGGATGGAGTGCAGACTGTTGTGTCTGTGTCGGGACGACCTAGAGTCACCATAGTCGGCATAAAAAGAGTCATCCGGGTGTTCTCTTATGTCTAACCGTGGGCTAGGTTGATAATGCTCTAATGATATTGTGGAGATGGAGGAGGCGGATCTCATCCTTGTGCGACGTTGTTGAACGACCATTTCGAGAACGCACGAGATGCTCTGAGCCAGAGTATCGGAGAGCCCAAATAGCAGGGTGTTTGTGGTGACAGTAGTAAGAAGTACGCTCTCCAGATACATGTTCTCATATCGATGGATTAGCTTATAAAGCAAGTACAGAAAAGAAACAAGCAGACACCAGTTGAAGGGCGGAAGACACAGCAACTTGAATTGCGATTGGTACTTTACAAGACGGTAGAGTACCGACCGCTTGAACCTTGTGTTGAACGAAAGAACAGACTGTGCATCAGTTGTATCAACAGCGGGCTCTGGGAGTCCTTCAAATGTAGCTACTCCCGCTTCTTCATCATCATCGGGAAGCCGAATCGACATTCCTCAATCCCAGGCTTCTTGCACACTTGATATACAATACGCACACAACGTTGGCTGATCGCAAACCCACTCAATGGCAAAGAAAAAAAGAATTGTGTCCTTACTATATTACCCTTTATCTTCTTGGTACCTTACTGTCTTATCGTCTTATCGTCTTATCGTCTCTTTGCCTCGTTTCTTTACCGCCTTGTTACCTGCCGTATTATTACAATGAACGACAACATCATTATGGTAATTGTGTCAAAGTCGCGGTACGTTCTTGCCACAGGTGTAAGCGAGCCTGAGTCCGTTTCCGGAGTACACAATGTAGGTGACTCCGTCTCTTACCCCGCGACTCTGATTAGGGCTACATAGCAGTCACGTTTAGTTTTAGGGTTTATGGTTTATGGTTTGTAATTTTTCACTCTGGGTTCGCGCGTTCTGAAGTATACTGCGTGTCTTCTTCCGTCGCGCGGTACGAAAAGAGCTGTGGCGTAAATTCCAGTCCGCCAGCCTACGCCGCGATCTTGGACACTTCCTATGGCAGCCACTCCCCAGCGTATCACAAGCTGCTCAGCGACCATACAGACTGGCGCGAAATTTCGTTACGGGGCACAGTGCGCAAAAAATTGCACGTCCCAACGACGCGGTGAAAAAGTAAAACTTCCTAAGCTCACCACTCACTACACACACAGCTTCACGAGTTTCACTAGTCATCGAAAAGTATAGCCCAATATGCTGATTCCAAAGGAGGACAGAGACAAGATCCACAAGTACTTGTTCAGTGGTATGTGAAGACTTCACCCGTCCACCATCCCGCCTATTCCGTGAACAATATTGGCCATGCTGTTAGGATACCTGTTGAGGCGATACGAAGCAGAGTCTTAAGAAGGAACCATGATTCATATACACACTCTCTCGCTCACATAGACGTACAAAAACCAGCTTATCGAAAACACCTATTGAGTTCTTCTGCCCCAATCACGAGCGCTTCCGGAAGGCCATGGAGCCAACACCACAGTCCGTCTCTACTATCTGGGAAAGAGTGAACAGTAGTATCGATATTGAACTGGGTGTTGAAATCCAACGCTTTCGTCGACATTTCCTCTAATAAACACACTCTGAGATCCCTTTTCACAAATGGGCAAGTACCACGTCGTCCTGGTCCGAGAAATAGAGGCTGAAAATCATTGCTTCATTCACTTAATTCTACGCTCTGCGACGATGTTCACGGTACGGCTATGGGAAAAAGAGAATACTTACATAAACCAAAAATAGTATACTAACTACTCTTACCACAGAAGGTGTTGTTGTTGCCAAGAAGGACTTCAACCAGCCAAAGCACGAGGACATTGACACCAAGAACTTGTACGTTATCAAGGCCTTGCAGTCTTTGACCTCCAAGGGCTACGTCAAGACCCAGTTCTCTTGGCAATACTACTACTACACCCTTACCGATGAGGGTGTCGAGTACTTGAGAGAGTACTTGCATGTTCCAGAGGGTATCTTGCCACAGACCCGTTTGCAGGAGTCCGCCCCAGAGAGACCAGGCAGAAGAGGTGGTTTCCAGAGAAGAAACTAAGTTTCTGTTTTCATTCATACGGCTATGTGTATTTTGTAAAAAGGAAATCTAATCTAAGAAAAGGTGTTCACGTTATCTGCTGTGTTGTAGAATGTTAGTAAAGTCAGCTAGCTAGTTAAGGGCTGGGAAGGTTGGTATTGTAGCCCTAATTGATATCACGTGTGCGTCGGAAATGGGACTTGTAAGTAAAAATAACCCAGACACCACTTTACCGCTGGAAAAAAACGAAAAGCCCATCAAACGCTATAAGTCTAAGTAGAGCAGCGGTGGGAATTGACTATAGAGTGATCAGGACGTGGCCAATATGAAGCTTAACATTGCATACCCTGCCAACGGGTCTCAAAAGACCTACGATATTGATGACGAGCATCGTCTCCGTGTCTTTTACGAGAAGAGAATCGGCCAGGAGATCGAAGGTGACTCTGTGGGTGACGAGTTCAAAGGTTACGTCTTCAAGGTCTCCGGTGGTAACGATAAGCAGGGTTTTCCAATGAAGCAGGGTGTCCTCTTGCCAAACCGTGTCAAGCTCTTACTCACCAAGGATGTTTCTTGTTACAGACCAAGAAGAACGGGTGAAAGAAAGAGAAAGTCGGTTAGAGGTGCTATTGTAGCTGCAGATCTTGCTGTTCTCGCACTTGTGATTGTCAAGAAGGGTGACAATGAACTCGAGGGATTGACCGATACACAGATCCCTAAAAGATTGGGTCCAAAGAGAGCCAACAACATCAGAAAGTTCTTCGGTTTGACTAAGGAGGATGATGTCAGACAATATGTCATCAGAAGAGAGATCGTCAAGGGCGAGAAGAAGTACACCAAGGCACCAAAAATTCAGCGTCTCGTTACCCCACAGACCTTGCAGAGAAAGAGACACCTCAAGGCTTTGAAGGTAAAGAATGCTCAGGCTCAGAAGGATGCTGCTGCAGAGTACGCGCAGTTGTTGGCTAAGAGATTACACGAGCGTAAAGCCGAAAAAGCCGAGGTCAAGAAGAGAAGAGCCTCTTCTTTGAGAGTTCCTCAGGCCTAAACGAGTGTTATGACATGATGATGACAAGAATCCAGCAAAGCAAGCTAGAAAGCCAACAAAAACAGCATCAAAATTGAAGTTGAGCCACTTTAGGCACTGAAACTCAGTTTCTGTAGAATCAGTGGATTTCTTTTGGAAGTCTTGTGTGGAATGGACTGTAGAGCTACTTCAGGTTCGATCACCGCTATACAACAAGTACAGCACGTACGTAACGTCTGCGATGATACGTGCTACTTATCTGTACACTAGGGAAATAAAGGTTTACAATATGGAAAAGAATGTTTGATCGTAGCTCCATTGCTTTAAGAACTATTGTCGTGTTCTAGAAGTGCTTTATTAGTGTATTAGCATAACTTTATAAACTTTTTTGTTCATTGGTTCTTTACTTATTAATGTTTTGTTACCGCGTTACTTTGCTTTCACTTGATTACAGTATTGGTGCTCTAGTAACCTTTACAGCGATTTATTAGTGTTCTTTGTTGACACTTCCTCACCACTGAGTCTCCTTTTCTGGGGTTGATTGGTCTCACAGCTTTGTCAGCTTCATAGCATTACTAGGATTTTCCTAATAAATGGAGTTTTTACTTTTCTATGGCTTCGGTATTTTTGAATTACTTAGCATAATTGTTTCTAGGTACCTTCTTAACTTTTATTTTCACCAATGCTCTGTTAAACCAACGTTCTATTAACGAATTATTACATAAGTAGTGTGTTATTTCTCTATTTAATTCTTTGGTATGTTATTCATATCTTATAACATAATTAGATGTTTTTTTTATCAGTTCTTTTTTTATTACATTTTATTTTCCGTAGTTCCCTATTTTACCTATTATTGTTACCTAAAATGTATTTTATTTCCCATTGTCTCTCTTGATCTATGAACTTATCACATTTTACCCTTTGTTTATTACTTGTTATCTTCTACTCTGATCTTTTTGATTTATTCCTTTAAGCATTATTTTATTACCTATTGACTAATTACATATCACCTTATTGCTTTAGTTATAACTATGGTTATTACATATTTACTCCCGCACACGCGCCTATTGTTTATTGTTTCCCATACCGCGACAAACCACAAAAGCGAATACTGCAGAATCGAGCGAGGCTTTGCTTTCTCCGTTGTATTGGAGGGCCGTGGACACAACGCGGCACACGTAAACCCTCACAGATGGCTGGAGACGATTTGATGGTAAGCACGGGGCGGTGGTTTGTTGGAGAACCCAAGGAGAAGACCGGTTTTACTAATGGGTGACTTACAGAACTTTCCCACGCCCGCAGAGGCGTTTGGGAGAAACACACGTCGGGCGCCGGGGTCGCCACAGAGCTCCACGTCGACGTCGTCTCGTTACAGCAACAACAACAACAACAACACCCGTCCTTCAGGAAATGTAGTCCACCGTGTACCTCCTCCTCCTCCTCCTCCACAGAGTCAGTATGCATACTCTCAAGGCCCATCTTCGAGGACGCAAATGGGTGTTGGGGGGCATGGCCATGGCATGGTACAGCAACAACAGGGCGGCCAGCGGGTCGTCAGCAGAGGAAATGCTGACCCTTCTTCTGCAATAGGGTATAATCAACCCAACTACGGCGGGTCACAGTCATATTCGAACCAGCACATCCCACAGCAGCAGAACAACTACAGACCACAGCAGCCGTACCAGCAGTCGATACCACCGCCTCAACCACAAGTTCAACAGCAACAGCTTCTTTTACAACAGCAACAAAAACAACAACAACAACAACCGCAAAGTGCGGCACAAATCTTAGAACGTCAACTACGTGAGATATTTGAGAGAGCGGATCGGAACAGAGATGGAAAGCTCACAGAGGATGAGTTGGGTGCTGCACTGCTCAATAACGACGGCTCACAGTTCCGGCATAGTACTCTCAAGCTCATGATTCGTTTGTTTGACACAGATGATTCCAGCACGATCGAGTTTAGAGAGTTCTACGACCTATGGACTTATCTAATCCACTGGCGAAAAGAGTTCCAGAGACACGATGTGGACAAGAATGGCAAGATCTCGTTTGGCGAGTATCAATCTGCCCTTGAGAGTTTCGGGTACAGACTACCGACCGACATTGTGCTCTTTGTGTTCCAGAAGTATGGTGACTTCAACGCCAATAAACCTATGTCTTTGCGCTTCGACATGTTTGTTGAAAGCTTGATCTGGCTGCTCCGCTGCACCAACATTTTCAAGAAGTTTGATTCCCAGGGAAACGGAATTGCTAGAATTCCTTTCCAAGACTTCGTTCACGAGTTCATTTCGTTCATTTGAAACCTCTAGGATAAGCACGCTTTGCTCTATTGGGGAAATAGCATTAATAATAGCGGCCTTATAAGTCCAGTTACTACAGGGAAGATTGTGTAGGTCGCCGTTTTGGAGACACCGGGTCCCAGCCCTGGCTGTCCCTTGCGAATATGGATTTTGAACCTAAAAAAGAGAGACTTTAACCATTTTGCATATTTGTGACTTGCTCTAACCGTTTCCTTTTCGTCAAAGTCACCTCAACTTCGTCTAAGCACCATCCACCAATGGGCCCGCCAAGCTGAACAAGATTAGAAAGGTGCGTACCTAATAGACAGATACAAAGCATATCCAATGCCGGATTTAAAGGTATTTTGATATATTTATTTGTGCATATGTAGATTTCCTTAGCGTGAAACGAAAAGATCCTGGAAGGGTAAAGACGACACATGCGATAAGCGAAAACGTGCCCTATAGATCTTTGAGAATTGTTCTGATTTTTTTTTAATGTCACATATCTGATGTTTTGTTTGTCACAGTAACGACTGGTCGTACCAAATCGCAATGAAAAAATTAGAGTTAACCAAATAAAAGAAGGGGCGGTAAATGCTACGTGCCTACACAATAACGATAGACAGCAGAAAAGGAGGAAATTAATAAATCGAAGGTTCAACATATGCAAAATAACTTCACAATACAGCCTTGGAGCAATGATATGTTGAGGATACATGATCCTGTAGATGCTCTGAAAGAGCATTGCTCTACGCTGTGGATGTTTCAATTCTTGAACTCGCTGATTTGAAGAACAAGAAATTCATCTATATATATGTTGCATTACCCTTTATTATGGCCTCTATTTAACAAGTAGAACCCGTTGAGCTGCTTGTGGTTCCTCTAGCTGGTTATTTATGCCTTCAGAAATTCATTCTAGTAAAATATTAGTTTAAACTCTCGCCAGATACAACTTTCTTAGCAATATCCCAAAGAAGAGCGCGACTCTAAAGGATCGGATAAATTATGACATAACCAAAAGATACGAATAGCCATATGAACATAAGAACAACAATAAAAGTCAGAAATCCCGGAGAGAAAATGTATGGCGAAGCACCTAGGGGTTGTTCACCAGTCTTTTTATCCCGCTATTAATTGCACTGAAATCCAACAGAGTACAACAAAGCTTTCTGATACGATTGGTGTAGTGATTTACAAATTAGTTTCGAAGCGTGCTAAATACACAATATGCTCAGAATAAGATGGACACATACATATCGGACACACTCAGAGACTGCTCTTATACACTTGTTCAAAGTGACAGTTCTGTTTATTTATGATCAACTGAGTGATTCGTGAATTAAGTTCCATACTCTCATTTGAGTTGATATCTTTGATTTACAATTTTGAAAGACGGTTTTCAAGTAGTATAAGGAATATTTGAAGGTAGAAATGTATAGTCATATTGAGTTGTAGAGTATAAAGCAATTTACACGATAAGTGGATATGCACACTAAGACAGAGGCATATGAACGCAGATGTAGATTGATACTTGGGCAAGTATGGACAAAGACACACAATCTGGGTTTGTATATCCGGTTAAAATGATAATTGAACACAACATGTTTGGGTTTAATGGAAGTTCAAGTGTCTGATGCGGTGTTAAGTAATTTGTATGTTTCTACCGGAGAGTCCAGTTGTCTTACGAATACATACGCTTCTTACTTCACAGATCAAACCTCTCTCTTTACTCAGTCGAGTGGAATTGGACTTCGTTGTCCCAGAATTTAGAAATAGTCTCTTACCTTGTATTCGTGCAGAGTAAAGAAGTCTTGTAGTTCGTGCTACATTACAGAAGATAATATCTAAATTATTGAAGCGCTACTGAGTTAAAAACAAAGGTGTAGCTGAATACTCATTATATAGGCTAGATTCTTTAGAGCAAGAGGAAAGCAATGAATCCAAGGATGGTAGTACCAGTAACTGTGAGATGAGAGCCCAGGCCTGTGAACGTTGAAACAATCGCTTCTGTCGACTGCGTTCCAGTAGTCTTAGTGGACTCCTTGGTAGATCCAACACCTGTAGATGCTCCACTTGTGGAGACACCGGACTTACTGGATCCTGTGTCAGTAATAACAGAAGTAGATACAACCGTTCTCGTTTGTGTACTGTCACCTTCAGAAGATGAGAGTGGACAATACGTCGTATACGTTGTGCTAACACTTCCGGATATAGTTGTCACAACTGTAAGACCAGTTGTAACTGAAATCTCTGTACAAGCTGTTTCAAAGCATGAAGTTACAGTAATTATGGTGGTCGATACTATCGCTTTCTTGGAAGTACTTGCATTTTCCGTTGTCTCTGTGCTCAATGGGCAGTATGTGGTATATTCTGTAACAACGCCGGACTCAGTTGTTGTTACAATAGTCACACCAGTAGTTACCACTGTCTCAGAACAAGCTTCACTGGAGCACGAGGTAATGGTAATAACAGTTGTAGAGATATTGTTCGTCGTGGTCGTATATGTCAAAGATAAAGACGTGAGGGCGAAGGAATCGACTGGAGATTCAATAGCCGACTCAGGATCCGATGAGTAACTGGAAGCGTTGTCGAAATATTCGGACTCGATAGAGGACTCCAAAGAGGAGGAAGAAGACTCAATAGACGCCTCAGAAGAGAATGATCCGGTAGAGAATTCAGAAGAGAACTCGGATGACGACTCAGAAGACGACCCGGATAATGACTCAAATGAGGAAGAACCGTCAACAGTGACGGTGCTAGATAAGTCGTAAGTCAAGGTCGCTCTCTTGACCAACTTCTTTCCATCAACTGTATTAATATCAACATGAACATTCGCTGTAAATGAAACCCCACTAAATTCTGAAGCATCAACCTTAGCAACAAGTGATTCGGCGCTACTGATCGAGAAGTCAACCAGAATTGACACTGAGTCTGATGCTCTTGAGATCTGTGCATTCAAAGACTGGTCCGTTGAACCCACACTTATTGTTGAATCGGAGAATGAGAAATCACCATCGGCCCTTGAGAAGTTAATTGTCACTGAAGTCCAAGTCGCAATTGACCATGGGATCTCAAGTCTCCAGAATTGATCCCCACTGTTATATTCACCCTTCAAAGAAAGCTCGACCGTAGAGGAAGGTGATGATGATGACAATGATGATGATGAAGACAGAGATGCATCTGTGGAAGATTGAGTAAGCGTAGAGGATTCTGATAAGCTAATTGGAAGACTAGATTGGTAAGTAGACTCGGAAAAAGTTTCCGAAGGCGATCTGGAAGTGACAGACTCCACAGTAGACTCAAGTGAGGAGGAAGACTCCATGTATGATTTAGAAGAGATTCGACTATTCGATTGAACTCTTGATGATTGATCCGCAGAAGAGAAAGAGGATGGTTCCACTGTGGACTCAAATGATGAGGAAGACTCACTGTAAGACATTGTGTACGATTCAGAAGACAGATCACTGCTGGAATGTAAACTTGATTGTTCGTCTGATGAAGCTAAAATGGAAGACTCCATAATAAGTGACGAGCTTTCTTTTTCGGATGAGCTTGAGATACTGTAGCTTGGTCTGAATATAATATCAACACTCGTGCTATTCCCTTCAGATATACATTTGAGGAAATACCCACCAGTAGCTTTGTTACATTCCTCGTATCCACCCTGATATGTCAAATGGTTCATCGGATAAGAATTACCACATGAATATGTGTAAAGAATTCTGGTTCCGTTGGTAGTAGTTACCATGATTGCGTACCCAGTTGCAATTGCGGCTTTATATATAGACGACAAAATGTAATAAGCACCTTCTCGGAGATTGACATAGAACTCAGAAGGGCTTTTTAAAGTATAATCGTATGTAGAACTTGTACCAGTTGTTCCAGTAAGCCATTGGATATCAGCGACATCATCACGGTCTTCAGTGAAGTTAAGGAAGTAGTACGTCTTGTAAGTGACTGCGCTAGTTTCTGGGTCTGTGTGTGCGATTGTCCAACTGGTAGAGATTACAGGGACTGTGACATCAGTAACAGTGTTAATTCTAGTAGAGCAATCAGTATCCGCACCACCTGAAGTATATTCAAAGTGGTATGAGAGTGGTGTTGTGACAGTATATGTTGTTGCGGTGTAGGTGGTATCAGTCCATGTGTTACTGC
>JAJMBV010000069.1:0-45517 GCA_030585085.1 Petasospora xishuangbannaensis
CATTAAGAGTATTGTCCTGAATATAGCTGTGTACAAGTACCATTGGGAGTGTATCCTTACAGATGCTGGAACTCATCCCTGTTAGCTCAGTCGGTAGAGCGTTCGGCTTTTACGATCTAACAGGAAACCGAAATGTCAGGGGTTCGAGCCCCCTATGGGGAGTTCCAATTTTTTTCTTTTTATAAATCCTTCCTTCATCTGTATTCGACGTCATTTTTTATTTTAAATATTAGCTTCGTATTCAAACAGATTCAATCAGTCAGCTAGCGGGCTAGTTTAAGTGGAACATATCGTAGTTTGTAACTCAGGCTCTTGAGGGGCACAGCGTAACAGTCAAGGAGAGCAGGGCTCTACAGTAGAATTATACGTTAGTATACAACCAGACAACGTTCCAGCAACCAAATCGATGTTGTTTTTACCGTTCTATGGCCAATTATAGTAAATTTCCTAAACAATGTGTCTGATTTTAGATTGCTTAGAGGCAGCCTAGCACACGGCCGCTGAAAGAGGCCTCGCTCGAACCCAACTGTGATTCAGGATCATCCGTACATTAAGCATCTAAAAGTTGATAATAGTTAGCAGCTAGTATAGTCATCTCATTATCAAATAGCATATAAAGATAACGTCACAAATAATATAATACTTTGTGTTGTGATATGTACAAGAATGTGAGGTTAAGCCCGGCATATTCGATCAACTGGTTGGTTCTTGTATGATCTGTTCACGTTCCTGGAGATTAGCCTTTGAAATCTTAGCTTCTCTTCTTGCTTTGGCCTCAGGTTTAAGTTCAAGAGGTTGCATTTCCCTAAACGTTACCTGTAACTTCTTTTGCTTAGGCGTGCCATCCTCGTTCAGCTCCGGCGGTGTAAATTTGATGAGCTCATAGTCTTTGGTCATATAGTATGTCACGGTACAACCCACAAGAAGCCCTATCATTCCTGCAACAAAACGGCCAAAGGCCGTTGGCTTCGACATCGTCCGAGATTAATGTATTGTTTCTGAAAGTTCTTTGAGATTCCAAGGTGGACCACAGCCTGTTGTGTGGATTCACTTGAGAAATCTCGAGCGTCTCTTTTACTCCAATCCTTTCCTTGCTTTCATGACATATGTTATGAGCCCTGTATTGGTGGTCTCCACCACCACTTCAACACCGATAAAGACTTAGTTCTTTCTACAGGACTGAGTGTTATGTCACTTAACAGATTAGATCTTGTCGAGGCTAAAAAAATTAGTGTCCACTTACTTTACTACTGCAAAAATTGTTTCATATCATTACAGTATTTAAGCTATTAAGTATCTATTCTCTAGTGATATCTCGGATCATAATCAATGACACCATTCACCAAGTTTCCTTCCCGCCGGTCAACAGTGTACTCGACTAAGGGAGTCGTGGCATCAACCCAACCCTTAGCTAATTCTGCTGGTATCAAGATTCTTGAACAGGGAGGGAATGCGATCGATGCTACTGTAGCAATGGCAGCAGCACTCTGTGTAACTGAAACAGGTTCGACCGACTTAGGAGGTGATGCCTTCATCCTTTTCTACTCAGCTCAGGAAAAGAAAGTGCACGGTATCAACGGATGCGGCCGGTCTGCTGCTGATATTTCAGTTGAACTTATTGAAGAAAAGTACCCTGAGCATGTCAAGAACAACAGACTTGTTGAGAGCTCGGTATTGACTGTAAACGTTCCAGGTGCCATAGCTGCATGGTATGATGCTGTTGAGAAATGGGGATCGGGAAAGGTCACTTTTGCACAGATCCTTCAACCTGCTATTGACCTCGCTGATAATGGATATCCTATCTCACAGATTAGTGCTCAGTTGTATTCTGAAAGCGAGCAGCTGATTATCCGCTGTAACAAGTATCACGGGGAGAAATTCATGAGTGAACAAGTCTCTACCTTTTTGCCAAATGAGCATTTCACAGCTCCAAAGAAGGGTCAGATTATGAGAAACAAAATGGTAGCTGAGACGTTAAGGATCATTGCCAAAGAAGGCAAAGACGCATTTTATAAGGGTGAAATTGCCGATTCCATCATTAAAGAAATCAAGGCCCGTGGCGGGGTCTTGACCAAAGAAGATCTTGCAACTCACTATACTTCTTTTGTTGAGCCAATTTCTTACAGTCTGCTAGGAAAATCACTTTGGGAAATCCCACCAAATAGTTCTGGTGTGATCGCACTCCTAGCTCTTGGAATGATCAAAGCTTTGGATAAGAAGGGCACTATAAAGCTCCATGAGATGAAGCACAACTCTGTTGAATACATTCACATGCTGATTGAAGTATTGAAGTTGAGTTTTAAAGACAGTGAGGAATATGTTTTTGATTATGACCATTTATTAAAACGTTATGGCCTTAATCATGTGGATGATTTGAAGAAACTTCTGCACTCACAGTACTTTGATGAGAGGTGTAAAGCGTTTTCTGCGAACCGTACTCTCAACAACGTTGAACTCGAAGTTGGCCAACTTCCAAACGAGATTTTTCAATCTGACACTGTCTATTTCACAGCTTCAGACAGTGAGGGTAATGCTGTTTCTTTTATCAATTCTGTTTTCCATAACTTTGGTTCCGGTATCCTCGTTCCAGAACGTGGCTTCTTTTTACAGAATAGAGGATTGAATTTCTCTCTAGATACGCAGAACAAAAACCATATTGCTGGCGGTAAAAGACCCTACCATACCATTATTCCAGGTATGATAACTTCCCCAACGTTGGACGGTAGAGATGATCTCTATGCTGCTTATGGAATTCAAGGTGGCTTCAACCAGCCCCAAGCTCAGGTCCAAGTGTACCTAAACATGCTACTTTTCGAACTTGATCCTCAAGAAGCTTTGGATGCCCCAAGAATTTCACTTGCTCCACATCCTGACTATAAGAGCACAGATCACGGTAAGGGTTCGCATGGCCCAGTTTCAACTGCTGTGACATTAGTGAACATTGAGGATGGTATTTCTGACCAAGTAGCAGAAGGCTTGAAGAAAATGGGGCATGATGTCAAATTTGTACGAGACAATAATCGGAAAATCTTTGGTAGAGGTCAGATAGTTAGAAAGGAACCAGGGCAAGATCTTGTATACTCTGCAGGCTCTGATCAACGTGGTGACGGTGCTGCCGTTCCCTTCTTCTAAAGCATCCAATATACACTGTTATAACAAGAAACTACAATCGATTTACCTTAACAAAACAATTAACCCAGTCGTAACATTCCCAAAGAATAATGATACAAAGCAAAAACACGTGGAACCCCTCTCCAACCTCCCCAAAGTTTGTATCACCATCCACATAATTCAGCACATTATCACACACACGAGTTAAGAATTCATAAAAAAGCATCCCAGAAAACACAAACCAATAGAAGAACATCTGCTTATGCAGAAGACTCAGCTGGAGCAGTCTCCTCAGAAGCCTCGTCAGCTGTTGGCTGTTCATTCTTCTTGAATTCTTCGTAAGCCTCGAAAGCATCATCGAAGTGCTGCTTGAACAAAGCGTCGTCTGACAACAAGGCCAAGAGCTCCTCAGTAGACAAGTCAAGCATCATACCAGTAATCTTACCAGCGGACTCTGGGTCTTGAGCCTTGCCGGTGGCAACAACCTTAGGGTACAATTCTTCACCGAGCATTCTCTTCTGCTGAGCTTCTGGGTATTGTGGCAAAATCTGAGCCAAGTTAGCAATGTTGTTAGCGCCATCTTCACGCTGGTTTCTTGGTCTGTTACCACCACGCTGGTTGTAGAACCCACGTTGACCGTTTCTGCCCTGGAAATCCTGGAATGGTGGGACACCGTAAGCTGGCTGACCATTTGGAATCTGACGGCCTGGCCACTGACCCTGTGGTGGCATGGCTTGGCCTGGTCTAGGCATCATGAACTGTGGGTTTGGCATTGGGCCACGGGCACCTGGTGGAAGGAAACCGCCTTGGTGACCTGGGAAATACATTGGTGGAATGAACTGGCCTGGGAGACCAGAAGCGGCTGCCTGCTGCAATCTCAACTGGTTTCTAGCCTGGATCTGTTGTTCCAACTGAGAACGTCTAACGTCCTTTCTCTGTGCAAGAGCAACATACAATGGCTTGTTAGCAAGCATATGCTGGTTCATCTCCGAAATCGCTTTGGAAGCTTCATCAGGAGAAGAGAAGGCAACGAAACCGAATCCCTTAGATTTACCAGACTCGTCAATCATAACCTTAGCAGAAGTGATGGTACCGAAAGGAGAGAACTCCTCCTTGAGCTTCTCATCATCAATTGAATCATCCAAGTTCTTGATGAACAAGTTAACACCCTGAGACTTCGAAAGCTTCTCGAGTCTTGCAGCCTCGTACTGCTTCTTGAGCTGCTCAACACGTTCGGACTTCTTTTGTGCGCGACCGACATAAAGCTTGCGAGACATGAACTCCTTGTCATTCAACTCCTCAATAGCCTTAACGGCAGCCTCGTGGGTCTCGAAGTTAACAAAGGCGAAGCCTCTAGACTTACCGTCCTGGTCCTTTTCAACCTTAAAGGAGGTGATAGGACCATGGGCCTTAAACAACTGCTCAACTTCTTCATCAGAAGCCTCCACATCAATGTTCTTAACGTACACGTTTGTGAAGTTGTTGATGATCTCCTGGAGCTTGGACTGACGGTCCTCTCTTGGGATGTGTGGGCCGACAAACACCTCACGACCGTTCAACATCATACCATTGACGTTCTCAATGGCAGCCTGGGCAGCTTCAGCAGTCTCGTAGTGAACGAATCCAAAGCCCTTAGAGTTACCATCAATGTCAGTGGCGACCTTAGAAGACAAGATCTTACCAAAGGCAGAGAAGGTGTCGTGCAAGGCCTTGTTGTCAATGGCAGGGTCCAAGTTCTTAATGAAGATGTTACCGGCACCGGATCTTCTCAGAGATGGATCACGCTGGGACCACATGATTCTGATAGGCTGGCCCTTAATCGGAGTGTAGTTCAACTCCTCCATGGCCTTCTCACCATCCTTGACATTGTGGAAGTTGACGTAAGCGTAACCAAGGGAAGCCTTGGTTAATGCGTTACGGCAAACACGCACAGAGGAAACCTGGCCGATTGGGGAGAAGATCTCGAATAAGAGAGCCTCGTTGACGGAAGGCTCCAACTCGCCGACGTAGAGGGAAGCACCACCAATAGCCTGGGAAGCAGCGGCAGCGGCAGCAGCATCATCAGTGGCACCAATCTCTGGGACTGGGGAAGTCTCGTCTTTCACAGACAAGTTCTCCATCTTCTGAAGAGCCTTCTCAACCTGATCAGCAGACATCTTATTTATTTGGTGATTTGGGTTTTTTTGTGAGTTTTCTGATTTTTTTGGTGCTTTTTTGAAAGTGTGTTTAAACAACTGTCAAGTGCTTGAGATTTGAAAGTACACAGGGGAAACAAAGGGTGAACGATGCGTTTTGGGGCAAGGAACAACCTATGGTACGATACTATTCAAAGGTCTCTGACAAAGTGAGAGCTGTATAAGCGGAAAAGTGCTGAAGCGTGTGGGTGGGACAACCTTTTAAACGAGCCTTCTTCTCTGCTCCTGAGAGGCGTGAAAAAAAAAGGCAAAATTTTTCTATAACCCCGAACCGCGTAGGGCGAAGAGTGCGCGAGAAGAGCACTCACGTGCGCGTACCAGAGCCTTTTGGAAGAGACGTGCAGAGCTGACGTAAGAAGTGATGTAATGGAAGGCCCGGATAGCCGGGGCTCCGGAACCATTCCGGAAATGGAATGAACCCTCATTTTAGGGTTACCCGGTGAATGGGCCTTTCGCGAACACCGGTCCCCGAAACGTGCTAGATGGGGTGCGAGGGAAATAAAACTGAGGGAGAGACCCTCTACTAAAGACAGACTACAGAAAAAAACACCAGCATAATATACCCTCCATTTGTAAGCAATAGCAGCATCACCGAAAATGTTCTTGTGTGTTTCTAGGTGGACCACTACGAGTATTTGCGAACAAGCTGGCCAATGAGGGCGCGAGGATTTGTAACGCGCTCCGCTGAAGGAGGGCGGTATGCGCACGTCTGCACTCGGTGAGCGGTAAGGACCGCACAACACAGGCGCGAAAAAGTTGAAAAAAAAATAGTGAAGAGAACTGCCGCGACACCGCAGAGGAAAAGAAAAAAAAATTTCAGTCCGAAGAAGAGAACCGTCAACAAAAGCGTGAAGGAACCGTAAGACACTTGAGACGTTTTTCTTGCAGCAGCTGCTAGAGTCAGTATTCTTGCCTGTGAAGATCAAGACGTTTCAAATTTGCATCCATAGCTGGTGAAGTTGCGTGTTCCCGCTCATAGTTGCTCCCACTACATTTACATTACTCACGGAGCGCATCACAAGGCCGCAAGCGCTACCCATACCCTCAGCAAAGGAAGAAACACTACCTGGAACTCTACAGAGATTAATCTAGCAGACCATTCTTGAGAGTTCACACAAGAGAATAATCTACATTTACTCTCATTTACCCGCCACAAGAACCGAACAATGAGTTCGAAAGACAAGGTTACACGTATTGCCATTGTCTCTGACGACAAGTGCAAACCGAAGAAATGCCGTCAGGAGTGTAAGAAGTCATGTCCTGTTGTTAAGACAGGTAAGCTTTGTATCGAGGTCGCTCCAACTAACAAGATTGCGTTCATCTCCGAAACATTGTGTATCGGTTGTGGTATCTGTGTCAAGAAGTGTCCGTTTGGTGCCATCAACATTATTAACTTGCCAACAAACCTTGAAAAGGAAACAACCCACCGTTATTCCGCTAACTCCTTCAAGCTCCACAGACTGCCTACTCCAAGACCCGGCCAAGTCTTGGGTCTGGTCGGTACTAACGGTATCGGTAAGTCCACAGCCTTGAAGATTCTTGCCGGTAAGCAGAAGCCAAACTTGGGAAGATTCGATGATCCACCTGATTGGCAAGAGATTTTAAAGCACTTCAGAGGTTCAGAGCTACAGAATTACTTGACAAAGGTGCTCGAAGATAACATCAAGGCCATAATCAAGCCCCAGTACGTCGACAACATTCCAAAGGCGTTGAAGGGAGACCCAAAAGTTGGTGCTGTTCTTAAGGAGAGTCTTCAGAGAAAAGATGCTATTAATGAAATTTGTGACTTTTTGGAGTTGAGAGGTCTCCTGAAGAGAGAAGTTAACAAGCTTTCTGGTGGTGAACTGCAGAGATTCGCTATCGGTGTTACATGTGTCCAAGATGCGGATGTCTACATGTTTGATGAGCCTTCTTCATATTTGGATGTTAAACAACGTTTGAACGCTGCCTTGATTATCAGAACTCTATTGAATCCAAAATCGTACGTCATTTGTGTTGAACACGACTTGTCCGTCTTGGATTACCTCTCTGACTTTGTTTGTATTTTGTATGGTGTCCCTTCTGTCTATGGTGTTGTAACATTGCCTTCTTCTGTTAGAGAGGGTATCAACATGTTCCTCGAAGGTCATATTGTCTCAGAGAATATGAGATTCAGAACGGAGTCTCTGCAATTTAGACTAGCTGAAGCCCAGGATGCTATCCAGCTTGAGGCTTCCAGATATTACACATATCCAGCGATGGAGAGAACTCAGGGCGAGTTCAAGCTGCATGTTGAGGAAGGTGATTTCTCTGATTCTGAAATTCTTGTTATGATGGGTGAAAATGGTACAGGTAAGACCACTTTCTGTAAACTGCTTGCTGGAATGATCCCTGCTGACAATGATTTGGAAGTTCCAAAGCTCAATATCTCCATGAAGCCACAGATGATTGCTCCCAAATTCAAGGGTACTGTTCGCCAGTTGTTTTTCAAGAGAATTAAAGCATCGTTCCTAAACCCTCAGTTCCAGACTGATGTCTGCAAACCATTGAAGATAGACGATATCATTGACCAGGAGGTTCAGAACCTGTCTGGTGGTGAGTTGCAAAGAGTTGCCATTACCATGTCTCTCGGTGTTACTGCTGATATTTACGTCATTGACGAACCATCCGCATACCTAGACTCTGAGCAGCGTATTATTTGTTCGAAAGTGATTAGAAGATTTGTCCTACATGCTAAGAAAACCGCATTTATTGTCGAGCACGACTTTATTATGTCTACTTACTTGGCTGATAGAGTTATCTTGTTTGAAGGTAAGCCTTCCAAGGAGGCTTATGCTCGTAAGCCTGAGTCTCTACTCACTGGTGTCAACAAGTTCTTGAAGCACTTGAATGTCACCTTCAGAAGAGATCCAAACTCTTTCAGACCTAGAATCAACAAACTAGACTCCCAGATGGATAAGGAGCAGAAGTTTTCTGGTAACTACTTTTTCTTGGACAACAAGGACTTATAATTCCTGTTACGTCATCGTCATCATATTTTACATGCATTTTGTTTTGAGTTTCTATTGGGATTAATAAGTTGTGTTTTTTGTTTGATTTTAATGAACTGAGCTGCGATGAGATATTCCATTTCTCATTCTCTTTTCCGTCATAAGGCTTTACTCCACTTCGAAGTACTGCCACTTTGCTTCTTCTCCGAAGCAAAAAGCCTTACACATCCTCCAAGGCTGTAGCCGTGTGGTTTGTATATATCTATCTCTATATATTTGCTAATTTGATGTGTCAAAAGTTTTGTAAATTGCTGTGATCTCTTCTTGGTGTAGCTGTACTGGCTCTTTCTCTCTTCTTTACAACACACACGCCTATGGAAAGCTCGGATGGCCCTTCGCGTCGAACGCCTATCTTGGAAAGCTTTACATCGCCATAGCATCTCCAATATAAGTTTCAAAATAGTCCAACAATGACGATCGAAAAGGAACCGCTATGGGTTTTAGGGTATGGCTCCCTTATATTTAAGCCTCCCCCACATGCGAAATATGTAGTCCCCGGTGTGATCCATGGATATGTTCGTCGCTTTTGGCAATCATCGTCTGACCATCGAGGTACTCCAGTGAACAAAGGCCGCGTCGTAACGCTTGTTTCATACGAGGACATCATCAAAAGGGAAGAGCTTATTAAAGATGTTAGAGAGTTTTCTTCAATTCTGTCAGACACTTTTAAGGCTTGCGACCTCAAAGTTTGGGGGTGTGCTTACTATATTGCACCAGAACACGCCAACGATGTCCAAGAATACTTGGACATACGGGAACAAGATGGCTATTCAATGCACGAAATTCCCTTCGAGATACATAGAGATCATGATACAGTGTATTCTGAGGAGCTTCAAGAAGCAGTTAGTGAGCTTCCTCTTAGTGAGAGCTCAGGAAAACATGTACTGGCGAGTAAAGTGTATATCGGCACCATTGAGAACGAAAGCTTTGTCGGTCCCGAAAACTTCAGAGACACTGCTAAGATTATCAGTAAAGCGAGGGGTCCAAGTGGCGAAAACTGGGAATATTTAGAGAAATTGCACCATTCGATGATTGAATTAGACAGACATGAGAGGGATCAGTACTTGGAGGCGCTGGTTGCCGAAGTTCTCCGCTTGAAGAGATTGGAAACTGAAGAAAATGATTAGCTGCGAATCTGACACAACATTAAGGTGGTAAGTTCTAACTTATATTTCTGTGCTGACCTTTGCTTCTTGTCTCTTAATTAATTGTTTTATTTTTTGTACACGAAGGCAACCCAGTACCTTCCAGTATCAGACCTGCAAGCGTTGATCATTCGTATTTATTCCTGAAGTAAAATCGCCATTATAATTTCATTTGAAGAGACATTAGCATGCTTTCCTTTCTTAAGGCAGTTCCTATCCATTATTTAGTGAAGGTTCATCTGTTCACAAACAAACACCATATATATCCGCTCATTTCTTCTTGTAGTAGTCCGCTCTATAGCACGAAAAAAACTTCAACTATCTAAACGCTATGGGTACCATACCTTAAGAAAAACAGTTAGAAGAGGTTATGCGGATGTGTTTGCTCTTAACATCGAAGTGCGGCGCTTTGGTCAGATATCTTAGGATACGACCGTCTATATGGCATTATCCCAACTACAACACGCACATAGCTTCGACAACAACAATCGGGAACCTGAATTTCCTCCAGGAGATAGTTGCTTTATCTAAGTGTACCTATTAACATGTATGATATACACGGATATAGAAGGACCTAATTGCGGTTCCGATATCGCCTCAGTACCGTCAGGCTCCAGAAAATCCGACGCGATTTACCGCATCATCCTGCGCAATCCCCGAGGCATTGAAAAATGAGGGTCTGGGAAGACCCTCACTTTCTTTTGACACATTTTGCAAGAACAAGAGACTCAGCCGCTCACAGTGTGGATTTCTTAAAAACGGCACCAGGTAGACCTTCAGAAGGAAACTACGACCTCCATGATCTCAGAAAGAGCAGCCACTGTTCTTGCCACCATGGGAACAGTGTGCTGGTGTGTCCAGTTAATCCCGCAGATCTGGTACAACTGGCGCCGGAAGGACTGCACAGGATTTCACCCTATGATGATGTTCCTATGGGCCGCATGCGGTGTACCGTTTTCCATCTACTTCATCTCCACTAGGGCGAACATCGTGGTACAAATACAACCGCAGCTGTTCTTTGTCTTCTGTCTCATTTCCTGGGCACAAGCGTTGTATTACCCTCCAGTTCGTATGGCGAAACGTAAGATCATTATTATTGTTAGTTCTTTTATCGTCTCCGCTGCTGGATTGGAAGGAGGCTTCATTTCATACCTACGACCACTACATGATAAAGGTACTACCTGGCCTACACTCGTTTTTGGCGTTTTGGCATCAGTACTACTCGCACTTGGCCTTGTGCCTCCATACTTTGAACTTGCAAAGAGACAGGGGCGGGTTGTTGGAATTAACTTCTTGTTTCTTGCCATAGACTTGAGTGGGGCTTTACTTTCTGCACTCAGTGTTGTATTCGGTAACATGGATATAATGGGTATCATACTTTATTGTATTTGTGTTGCTATGGAAGTTGGTATTTTTATGTCTCATTTCATCTGGCTGTGTAGATATAAATGGGTTAGGCATAACGGGCAGGACGACGAGGAGAATGACAATGATTTCACCTCACAAACTGAAAACGGTGATAGAGTTTCTGGTAGCAATAAAGGTACTCTTTTGGAGGACAGCTTGGAAGTATCATCTAAAGATGTTGAGTTGTCAAAAGTTACAGTGGAAGATAAAAACAGTGTACATATTTCCCAGTAAAAATAATATTAATTAATGCAAAATTCTAATACAATCTATAGAGGTTATGTTGTAGTGTCCTCCTTACAGAACTTGACAAGTTTGTAAGTCCCAGAAAAGGTTCACCAGCATGCATGAATATTTCATTTTTTCAGGAACGTATAGCATGTGTCCAATTATCAATCTCCTTATTAGTCGGCCAATTCCAAGTTTGCCTTTCCTGATCGCCTTCCTCTGAGTCTAAGAAATTAACAGCGTGCTCCCGAACTCTCTTGCCAACACCAGTAGGCAAAGCACCTAGCAGAGCACCTAAAGTTTTACGTTCGGGAACAAATCCCAAACTCTCCCAGGCAGGTAGCACCTCACTCAGCTCGTAGTCATACGCATGCTTTCCGCAAAGCAATATGTATGTTGTCCATAAATTCTGTGATGCAATGTGGGGCTTCTCGACGTCGTCTTTGGAGAGTTTGACAACCTTTCTGAACTCACGAACTGCCAGTTGTGAAGCCATTATATTTTCCCACTTAAGGTTTTCATTTCTCAAAGATGGAACAATAAGCGAAAGAAGGCACTTCTCACTCGGAACACCATCGCAAAAGCGATGAACGTACTGTGTATATAGCGTGTAAGCATTGGAAGGGTTAACATAAGATTCACCAAATAGCACTTCACCAGTAATGGAACGGGAAGGTGTCGAAACAACATGGAATAAGTGACGGGCAGCATGTACACCGGAAGCAAAATTATAGATAGGCCCCGAATGTCGATACAGCCTGGAGATTAGTGCTTGGATTGATTTATTGTTCATGTCATTAGCTGTGCTAATAATGACCTCCGCATCAACTGTGCGGAATAATGGAGCTTGTGAAAATTGCAACATCTTCTTATCTTTGTTATTATGCAGAAATTCCTCTGAACGTTTCTGTGAAAGGGTGTTAAAGCTTTGGGAGATTTGAAAGAACTCAGTCCAAATCTGGGTTTCAGTCTCAGAATCAGGGTTCGCCACTCTAAGAGAGTCTAACAACTCTGTTTCTGTTGTACTCATCCATAATTTCGTTCTTTTCTCCATTACTCTTTCTTCTTCACTGGTTACGTTTCTCAGCGCTTTTTCGTAGAATTTTATTGCCCTCGAACTGGATATTAGTCTCAAACTCATTGCCAAACCGAAATAGGAAGCCGCGCTAACAGTTAACTCATACTGTGTAATATGATTAAGAATCAATCCTTGGGCAGCTAATATAGCAAGATGGTATTCCTTTGAGTGCAAGTTGCTAATAGGTACGCCCAGATCAAAGACCATCTGGTTGAGTTCCCCATGACAAAAGTTGTTCTTCTCCAAAATGTCCTTCACTAAATCTTCAAGATTATTAAAGCGGAACATCTTCGTGTAGTATAGAAGATTTTGAAGGACTCTCGTAGATATTTTTGTCTTACCAGATCTATTGAACAAATCTAACATTAGTACAACTTCATAGTCCGACCTTGGCACTCTTTCTAGAATGTCATTTACAATGAAGTGTGGTAAGCTAGCAAAACCGGAAAGTGCGGTACATGCGTCAGTAACAGAGGTCGCTGTAGTGCTAGATATAAGTTGAAATATGTTATCCAGATCTGTATAGTCGGTGCACTTTAGCAGTGCAGCGAGAGACGTTTCAATATTTCTCATTGCAAGGCTGTCAATCTTCTTATCCAAGACAAGTGCGGTATTACCAAACTTGTACAGCGAAAGACACTGATGGACCTGAGCAATCAAGTTAGGATGTTCACTTTCCATTTTGGAAATCATTTCTTCCAAAGACTTTTCATCTCGAATCTTCATGTTGTTCGCAATCTCGTGATACAATTTCCTCTCCTGGTACCGAGTACCCCCAGTTTGGTTATAGCTATCAAGACACGCGTAGTGTAGTGAGTGAAGCAGTAACGAGAAACATGCCTGTGCTTTGGAAGATGTATTGTTCTTGAAGCGCCTGCATTTAGAGTTGTATGTGTCCCTGACGTTTCTTCTGAAATCTCGTAGTGTTGTCATGTTGGTAATGCTTTGGTCCAGTGATCCATTGAAAAACCTATTCGCCTCTGTGCGGAGAACTTTGTAATCACAAACCGCAATCTGGTCCCCCAATGCTTGATTCTGTTGTGACTGAGTCAAATGGTGTATTCGATAGTGTCTAGACACACCGTTTTGTGGTTGTTGTTGTATAAATCGTGACCGTACTCCAGATGCTGTCGCTCGTCGAACACAGTCTAAGAACAATAACCTTAAGGACGGCCGTCTCATCAGTCGCGATCCGGTTCTCCTCTTAGTTCTCTGGCCTGATTCTATTGATTAGACAATCACCTCTTCAGAGTCTCTTACGTGGGTATCTAATTCAAGCAAAAAAGTTACTATGGCCATTGAGCCCCTTGCCATTGTGTCCATCAGTGCGGGTCCACTCCAATGATGTGATATGGACACACACAGGGCATCGCGAAACTACGGAGACTTGATAGTCGGACAGTCCATAAGGACCCTCAATCCCAATTTTATCACGAGGAGCTTCAAAGAGAAAGAGAGAATTCCATCTAGAGTGTGATTAGAATTCTATTCCTTGTTGTTTGCCTGAGAATTTTGTATGTGGAATTAAGATACCACTATGAGTGGTATACCAAAAGAATACAGAACGCTCGTTCGAGATGCTCTACGGGATGAGAAGTCCCAGTCGTCATCGTCACCATCATCATCTTCTGAACAAGGTCGTTTGAAGAGGAGGAAAAAGGTTAGGAGAAATAGTGATCCTCTGGAAACGTCTAGTAATTATGACCCCTCTGTAAGTGTCCCCATTATTACTGAAGAAGATTCATCTTATAACTCAATGAGAAAGAACAAAGGTGGCAAAGTCCAAACTATTGGCCTAACAAGTGATAGAGAAGATTTTAGTGATAAGAGTGAACGGGCGACAAAAGTTACCAGTATTTGTATCGGCAATGTGATAGGTGTTGAGTCAGATTTTTCCCGGAAAGTTTTCGAACCAGTAGCACCTATTATTGCAAAAGAAGTTACCGAGGGAAGCAGCGAAGACGATGATTTTGACGATGATGATTTTGAGGATGTTGATCTCGAGAACATTAAACCGAAGGCGTCCTCCATGATTACTGATGATGTAGTGATTGCTGCTGTTGATGAGTCTCCGGCCATTGAGAAGAAGAAGGAGAAGAAGAAGAAGAGAAATATTATCTCTAAGGAGGAACGGGACTTCCGAAAGACATTTCACAGAAACTACCTAGCTTGCATGATCATCCACGGTTTCATTCGTAACCAGTGGTGTAACGACTTAGACATTCGGGAGAAACTTAAGACACTAATAACACCATCTATTTACGATGAACTTCATCCGCCGCGTACTGTTTATCAACCAAATATGAGAACTAGAAAGTTTCTAGATGGTCTTCGGCATCTAATGGAGAGATGGACTTTATTCTATAGAGTTACTTCTAATAAGGGGATTCACAAACACGATTGGTACGATTGGCGTGAATTCAATAGAACTCCAATCACTTTTACCAAATTTAAAAGATGCATTTGCAGGGGTAAGGGTAACAGAGATGTCGGTGCCCAGGGATTTGTGGCACTTCTAAGGACAGCTGATGTAGCTTCCCGCCTTGTATTCTCTTTGCAACCACCGGATTTTACAGATAGACGGCTGAAAAACATGACTACAGAGCCAGAGGGAGAGTTTGCATCAATGCCAACGTCAGTGAAAGACAAAGTGCTGCAACTGCGAAACGGCAGGACTGCCCGTAGCCACAAGACGCCGGCTACGCATGCAGATGTGGATATTTCGTATCCCGTATTCTGGGCCGAAGCTTGGGACAACTCTTCTAAGATTTGGATCACGATAGATCCAATCATCTTTCAAATCGTTGAAAATGTGAAATTGAAAAGTAACCTGGAGCCGCCGCTGTCCTACCCTTTTAATACGCTCACTTACGTTATCGGCTACGATAGGAAAAACGGTGTGAAAGATATTACCAGACGTTACGCAGAGAAATATTTCTCCAAGACTAGAAAGAAAAGGATCACAAGTGATGAATCGGAAGATATCTGGTTTAGTGGCTTTATCGACGCTCTCACTGCTCGGCGGCGTAACCGACCAGACGAGTACGAAGATGAATACTTCGCTCGGAGAACGGAACAAGAGGGTATGCCTGATAGTATTCAGGACTTCAAGGGACACCCATTCTACGTGTTGGAAGCCCAACTTAAAGTTAATGAAATCATTCACCCCAAAGAGTCGTGTGGTATGCTTCGTGTTAAGGGTCGAAATGAAGCAATTCAAGTATTCAAACGCTCGAATGTTCAATATCTTAGATCTCCTAGAGCATGGTATCAACGTGGTAGGGTTCTGAAGCCTGGCGCCCAACCTTTGAAGACGAGGCCGAAAACAAGTCTTCAAATATCTCGGAATATCGCTCTTGATGACAATGATGAAGACAAAGAGGACAGGTTGTATGCTGAGTTCCAAACTGAATTATACGAGCCACCACCCGTAGTTGACGGCCTTATAGAGAAGAATGCCTATGGTAACATTGATGTGTTTGTGAAGTCTATGATTCCTGCTGGTGGTGTTTTGATTGATACACCGTATGCTGAAGATTCCGCCAAGCTACTTGGTATTGACTATGCCCGAGCAGTTGTTGGCTTCAAGTTCGATCGCAGACAAGCTAGTCCAAAGTTCGGAGGTGTCGTGGTATCAGCAGATTTAGTGGAAGCCATCGAGGTTGTACAGGCTCAACTAAAGGTGGAAGCTGCCGAAAAAGAAAGGATGGTGTTGGAAATCAGAGCACTCAAAGGTTGGAACTTACTTTTAACGAAGCTGAGCATCAAACAACGACTAGATAGGACGCATGGCAAGCTTGATGAAGAAAATGAGATAAGCTCGGATCAAGAGTTTGAGCAACTTGAGAGAGAGTATGAAGAATATATGCAAAATGATGACGACGAAGACGGACTGAGTTTTGGTGAAAAAAGCGAAGACGAGCATCCCGAGCCTCTCGGGACACTTGGAGGTTTTCTTGCTGAAGATGCCATTTGGGAGCTAAATGATCAGGAGTTCAGCGATGCTGAGCTACATCAACCCATGAAAGAGACACCTTCATCAAACAATAGATCCGGATTAAATAGTTGTGGCGATACTTTCGCGAGCGATGGTTCCTTTCTCTATAAGGGAAATCAAGACAGTGAAGGAGATTTCATTGCAGAAGAGACAGTTTGTATTGAAAGTGACGATCGAGTTATTTCTGATGATAACTATGTTGGTGGCAAGAATATAAGGACTCACGGTGAAGGTCCAGATCCAATGCAGACTCTCCGCGATGATTCCCGAAGTGATGATATGAAAGATTACGAAGAATTCATGCAACATTTAGAGAACTCCTCTGATGACGAAATGATTGGATCAAAATCATCAAGCGAAGAAGATATCGACGATCAAAGTATTGCAGAAATTATCAGGAAACCAAAATGCTCTAGTAAAAGAGAGGAACAATATCCGCCCGTTCCTCCTGTACGGCAGAGTTTTAGCCAAAACTCCTCAGCCTCTGACCACATATCATCCACCTCGCATGAACTGAAGCCTCAAACCAAATCAAGAAATGATAATCCTATAGTTCCCATGAGATCTGTACGAGAATCTGTTCCTAAAGCACTCGAACAGGACGATGATCTGGAAAGGCAACTCAATGAACAGCTGGAAAGAGAACGTTTTGATATTTCTCTTGGTAAAGACACAGAGCGAACTACTGATGAAGAAGACGAATTTGAATACGACTCCTATTAACGACTTGATATGCACATATATGTTGACGAGATGATTTAGTATTAAGTTGTAACTCATAGAATTTTTAATGCAAAAAAAACAACAACACTCCAACCCGGAAAGGAGCGAAAAGGAAATGATCCCATAGTCATATTTTTTTCTTTCCTAACCTTTTTCTCTTTTCCTCTCTGGCTTTCCGCTCTCTTTCCTCCTCCTCTAGATCCTCTTGCTTCGCCCTCTTTGCTGCTAACATCTCCTCACGCTCAACATCAGCACCAGTAGCTTCCATGTCAGATAAGTCATCATCATAATCATCATGATATCGAGTAGCGCCTCTGTTTCCACGCACGAGCTTCCAGATTTCATCTCTGTAGCTCGCCTTCTGAAGCCTCTCATCTTCATCGGAATCATGTACCACGAAGTCATCAGAATCATACTCATCCTCAGACCGATAACGTAGATTGCTTCTTTCCTTAAACTGTGTTGAGGACTCATGTCCACCTTGTGATCTCTTTTTGGCATTCAACTTCGCCAATAGTTTAGCAGAAGGCTGCGCAAGAGGTTTCCGTTCTTGTGGTGGTTTTGGAGCATATGAACTGGTGCGTGCGAGTGGAACCGGCATAGGTGACACTGACTTGGAGCGTCTTGGTTCAGGCTTTCTGAACATTGCGCTCTTAGACTGATACGCAGTTTTTAACTTGGCTCCTAAAGAGCTGACCGTAGGCTCCTTTGGTGTCTCGTTGAGCTTCTTTGTCTTCTCTTTTGCTTGCAGCATCAATTCGGCATACGTCATTTTCTTCACAGATGGTTGAGGAGAAGACAAAACACGTTGATCCTGGTTTTTCTGCTCTGGTACTCTCGGACGTTTAGTATCCGCAAATGTCTTTGTTTTAGGAGATTGTGATGACCGCTTTCGATGTGTTTGATTCTTCGCCTGCTTCTGCGCAGCGGTTTTCTCTCTTTCGAGGCGACGAAGTTCCTTCAGGCGAGCTACTGCGGGATCTGTGGTTAAATACCGAACTTTAGAGACCGGAGAAGCATCTCGGGTGACCTTCCTGGTATCAGTGGCCTTCGCCACTTGGGAAGACCCTGGCGAACTGGACTTTTGGGATTGGTGATGAGTCTCAGGTGAAGGCGACGGTTTGCCCTTGATCTCGCTTAAAAGTGCAGAGAAACTCATCAATATTATGGAGATAAGTTTTCCTCCAGTATACCCAGAACCGTTTGAAAGCGTTAAATCGTGTCCAAGTTGGACAGGATACCACAATGTGCAAGTCATTAGTTTGCCGTCATTAAGCTTGAACGAAAGCGTTTTCGCAGCGATGATGGTCCGGACACGGTCGTGCGAATCAGCCAGGTCACATAACCGCTCTAGAAGAAACGAAATAAGCCAGGTCAAAAAGAGAGCACTACAAGGTAAAGGAAATAAGCAGGATTAGTATACATTAATAGGAGTTGAATAAATCCATCGTGGTGTGAAGTCATCTTGAAGTTTACCCTTAGATTGTTGGATTTTATTGCTTTTTTTGTTCTATTTCACTAGATAAGCGAGTTCAGAGTTTGTGGAAACTAGTTCAAAACGAGCACAGAGCAAACAGCTCAAAGCAAAAAGACGCTTAGACAATGAGGTAACGAATTGGGATGTGAATCTGTACGAATGTTAGTAAGATGTACCGAGTGATAATCTCTCCAGTTATCTCGGGATACGTACAAGCTTGATAGCGTAGCCAACAACGCCCATCATGACGAAGCCGACCCCAACAGCTCTAATGATCTTCCAGTACTCTGTAGAAATGCTAGTTAGTATATGACAAGATAGGGCAGCTTAGGAAAAACGTGTGTGTGCGATGGCTGTGATGTGTGGTTCAAGTATGATCTAACGGATGGACAATCATAATAGTAAAAAAAAAAGAAAACCTCTAAAGTAAATAAATGCAATACATCGCCAAAACACCACCCCATCCACTAATGCGTAAATAGTGTAGGGCAAAAACACATATCACCATTCTTTCGTGGTTGCTTCTTGACCACTTCTTCGTCGCTGCCGCCACATCGTTCTGTCACACTTACCCTTCTGGTCCGGCTTGGTGCATTTCTTCACAAAAGCAGTACCGTCCTTGAAGAACTCAACTGGAACCTCTGTAATTTTCTCCAATCCTTCAGCAGCCATTTTCTCTGGTTTCTTGTGCTATGGGAATGTTAAAAGCAATACCGACGCAGCGTGAAGAACGGTTCCGGAACTTTTAGTTCGACGTGTCGATAAATCCACGGTGTCTGGGTTTTCGAGGCTTCCGCATTTGGGCAATATCGTTACCCGGGCATTTGCCCACGCAAACGCTTCCTAACCCATCATCAATTATCAGATCTGCCATTATCGTAAACTCCCCATATACTATATCCAAACAACTTATGTCGTTTTCTTTCTACGTTTTCCATTGAATGTGATTTTTTATTCATTATGCAGTGTTTCCGTAGCAAAATATTTTAGTCGAAGCCTCTCCAATCATCATCAGAGTCTTCCTCTTGGTTCTCGTTCTCGTCATCATCATCATCCTCCTCTCCGCTTACAAACAGTTTCCAACACTTAAGTCGGTCATCATTCAACAAGTCTTCTCTAATTTTTTCCCTCAAAGTCTTGAGTAGAGCTTTTTGACTAAGAGTGATGAATGGCTGAATGAGTTGTTTTAAAGGCGTCTCCTGTACAATTTCTTGTCTCTTCTCTTCGTTCTCTTCATCTTCCTCATCTTCCTGGATCTCTTCGAACATCATTCGTTCGAGTTCGTCCACGTAAATATCTATCAGATGAAATGGGATACCGGTAGAGACCTTAGAGTCACCACTAAGTGGATTCTTCGTGAGAGAATCAGTAAAGCTTTCCAGAAGGCCGTTGTGCCACTGGCTCTGTTTCAGTCTTTTGAGTTGGAAAAACACAACCCTTCTCACCAAAAGCAGAAATTTATCGATTCTGTGATGGTCAATTGCCATCCACTCTCTTGCCATTACAATCCAAAATGCAAGGGAAAAGTTGGCATAGTTCTGCTCTGGAATAGCCATGTACAATTCCCCCAAGTCGGCTGCAAGTCTTTGCTGTGGACGTGGGCGGTCGCAGAACCACATGGAATAAAACAATCCTTTCCATAGTTTCTCGAATTCTATCAGCGGAAGATTACGAGGGCGTGAAAGGAACTTCTTTAGCGACTGAAGAGCAGCAGTTCTTGTAGGGCGATCTAGGTAGCCAGTGTTAGCAACCGCTTGAAAACATGAGACGAAGAAATAAAATACGAACCATTTGCAGCTAGTTTCTTTACAAATGAAGACGTTTGGATATTTGTCATGGTGTCGGGATATTTTAAAATCCTATTAAACAATGTAATCTTAAGAAACAATAAAGTATTGCCTTGATTTGAATGGTGTTAGGTGAGGTGGGTCCGAAAAATTTTGGAGATGAGGCAGTTCCGGCAACAGTTCGCGAACCAACTTATTGACACAATTTGTAGCAACTCAGCCAATGTTCTCACTCATACTTCTCATACAGCTCATGTTTCACGTTTACTTAAACCAGAGGCTTTACGGTGTTTTCTTCGTGATTTCAGAGCAATATATCCTACGCTTGGAAACTGACATATTCGTAATGTCCGCTCAAAACCCTCATATTCCGAAATATATTAAAGATGTACCGTGGTACACAGACAAAAACGATGGTTCGGACTATCTTTCACACCACCGCTCAGGTACTGAGACAAGGCCCAACAATGAAGCCAAGGTTGGGAGTGGCATTCATGATGACTTTATCCAGGAGAGTGTAATAACTACTAAAGCTGTGTTTCGAAAACGAAAGAAGCGTGGTGGTTGTTCCAATTGTGGTGCCTTGAACCATGATAAGAGAGACTGTTTGGAGAATCCTCGATCTAGAAAAAACGAGCTCAAGCTATCCGACACTACTGGTAAAGGGAAAAGAAATGAAACTCTTGACTACGATGGCAAGAGAGATCGATGGTATGGGTATGATGCTAATGATTACGACCGATTTGTCAAGAAGTGGGAGGAAAAGAAGGCAAAAGACTCCAAAATGAAAGATGAGGGACGACAGTATGATACCGATGAAGAGATAGAGTTGAAGGAACTTGGTTTATGGGACATTGAAATTAAGGAAGACGTTAAGAAGGCTGAAGGCGAGAAGCTTGTTCGTCTAAGGGAAGACAAAGCTGTATATTTAGAGAACATTCGGAGCGACTCAGTTAACTACGATCCCAAATCACGTGCTATCCGTGATGATTCTACTGGTTACTACGATGAAAATAATAGATTTGTCCGTCATCTGACTGGTGAAGCCGCAGATTTTGAGAAGACAAAGCTGTTTGCCTGGGATGAAAAGAAACGTGGACTAAATAACGACAACTTTGTTTCAAATCCAACATTGGCGGGAAGAAAGATCAAACAGTTAAGTGAAGAGGATAAAGCTAAGCGTGAAACATTTAAAAAGTATTTGCTTAACCAGTATGGGAATAGCGGAATTGATACTGATGAAGGTAGTGGGGAACGTGATGCGGAAGATAATATTGTCAGATCACGGTATCCAGAGGATATATACCCCGGAAACCATACAAGTATTTGGGGAAGTTATTATGTTAATGGAAAATGGGGATATCGGTGTTGTAAAAGTTTAGAGAAAGGAAGCACATGTAAATAAGCAATGCGGGATTCTTGGAGTTGGCAACCAAATTTTCCCATGTTTAGAGCGGAATTGACCAAACACTGGATTCTCAAGTTAAGATCTCTTTCATAATGCATAGGTGAGTAGAAGGATCAGATAAACTGAATGCGTACTGTGGTACTTCTTTGTGGTTGTAGAGGAAGGGGGTGCGGTTTTAAATAATGAAAGATGGAAATTTAGAGTTGGTAACCAAACTCATCCGTGTTTAGAGCAGAATTGGCCTAAAACTGAGTTGCAAACTTAAAATCTTTTTGAATATGGAAAAGGTGAATAGAATGAATAAATAAGTTTGATTTTATTGCGTACAGTGGCACTTCTTTGCGATTGCACTAAAGTTTGAAGCAAGACATCTCAAAAGTTTCCCAGCGTTACACAAAATGGCATTCGTGAGCAAATCTTAAAACAAGAACATACCTTCAAAGAGAGATACACAAGTTGCAGTAGTCTGAGAAATCTATTTAGAACTATTACAAATAGATATTTTTGATCACTTCGAGTATCTATTGGGGCATCTTAAGAGATAGCATTGATGTTTTTACTTATTCATGGCTTATTGGGGGTGTTAAGTCTCGTCGCGGCAGAGAATATAGAAAAAAACGTGGGCTCCACTAAAGAAGCCCGTACGGGATACGTACCAAAAGACATCAGAATACTATAGTTTTGTATTTATTATCATGCTACTCTGGATATTTTATTCATACCATGAGCTCCTTCTCTGTTGCGAAAGATTTGAACCTAATAAGCAAAAATATGCAAATTACGTTTTTTTGATCCTTTAGAGACGTGGCACATTTGTATACGTTGAAACTTTCTCTGAAGTAGTTCATAAAATCTAAGAAAGTAGTTTCTGGATCCCAAAAGGTTAATCTTCGCTCTGTTATTCTTGCCAGTGATCTTGT
This sequence comes from Petasospora xishuangbannaensis, assembly GCA_030585085.1. NCBI lineage: Eukaryota > Fungi > Ascomycota > Saccharomycetes > Phaffomycetales > Wickerhamomycetaceae > Petasospora > Petasospora xishuangbannaensis. Next base: position 22,506 of record JAJMBV010000069.1, read on the forward strand.
TATTTCGTCTTGGGTATTACGGCGCATTTCAAGGTAACACAAAATCATTTGCGGGCAACGATTCAGGAAAATACTCCGGGATGGTGTTAAAGTTGCCAAGGCTAATTTTATACACAGACTCTGCTGCTAAATTAAATAATGAGTTTGGTGGGAGTAAACAGAAATACTTTTTTGGCTTTGTTATGAGGTCGAAGGATGTATATGCCTTAAAACAAGGCTCTTTATTTGTTAGGGGCAGTCATTTATTGATAGCACAAAGGGCACAGTCTCAAATGAACCTTGTAGTCCCACTTTTCACTAATCAGCATTTTTCTTTCTCCCCCTTTCATGTCATCCTATGTGGGTCATTCCCTAGCTATGGGCTTCAAATCCGCTCTTTTAATTTATGTAATTGCAACTTCGCACCTCAATATAAACCAGAACCGCTGCTGCAGTACTTAAAAGTAGTCCTAGTGGATGCTGATGCCTTCCTGCAAAATACACCATATATATATATATATGTATGTATGTATAAATCCCGTTATATATCTATATATGATATTTAGAAAGGTGACTGTTAACTTGCGACCATGGCACTATGTTATGGTTTTTTCTCTGAACTGCAGTGTTTGGGCGTCCCCTCGCTGCCTAAGATACGGGCCGAGGATTGTGTGCGCGTCCGATAGTTAAAACTGGCATATAACGCATGATGGGGCGTGTGTTAGAGAGAACTGTTGAACTAAAAGGAGACAAATAGTCTTTGGCGGATACAAACGGAAAGGAAACTACTAGGAACAAGAACTCAAGGAGGACTAGATGGTGTGAAAACCCCCGTTCAACTGGACACGAAATATATCCCAAGATATAGAAAGGATAGGATACATTCGCCCGATTCTCCGGGGTTAGACGCAGGTGTCAAAAGACAAGGGTCATTTGTTTTGGCAACCATTTCAGAAATAAACGCAATGTCGCAGTTTTTCTACTTTGGGGTTGAGTGATATCCGCGGCCCTGCTGTTTTTCACAGAAAAACGGTAATGTTAGGGGCGTCTCCGTAGATTTGATTTGGTTCTGTCTTATCACTGTGCGCTAGTATAGATAACAAGAGACAAACGCCCAATGCGCATTTGAAGTGGCCAACAATCCGTCTTTTTTGTCATTTCCAGTGCAATGGAGGCACAACTGGCATTCCACCTACCTGTACTCAATCACCTGTCCTCAACAGTCACACGACCACCAACCCTGAATAGTCCCTTGTCGTGTGCCTAATTGCCCAATCCATCGTACCTGGCTTCTTTACAAACGCATCTTGATGTGCATACTGCATCAGCGGACACGTGGGCTTGACTTGTGCCTTACCCAGTATGGATTTTTGGCCTAGGAGACGGCACTATTAATGCAGAGTGCAGTAGAAGCGCATGGCTTAGTTCTGACTGTCTAGGCCTTCAAGAGACCCTGAAGGGCATTTATGTTATGTTAAGTATTGTAGAGCAACAATGTTTTGCTTGCCTCCGCGATATATGGCGATGCTTGGCGATCTTACAGCAACGAAACCCCAATCGGGTTTTCCTGGCGCAAACCCAAACACACGCTCCGAATCCGTAAAGCGCCGACTGCTGGGTCCAAACAGTTGGGACTTAAGCCCGGGGATTTAATGTTTCACATCACATACTCGATATATGCAACCCAAACACCCCGATCTGGATCTACGAACGGAAAAAAACACAATAACCAGTGACTTTCGCTCTCCAACACCCCCGTCAGTCTGCGGCCAAAGGCACAAAGCTATGTTCTCGGCCGGCAAGTTATGCAGCAGCCATGTGGGCCCGTTCAACGCCGGTGGATCGTTTCTTGGGCAATCAGTATTGCGCCCTTACCAACCCACGCAGTGTTCTGTAGTGCCTATTTCAACCTTCGCCGGGTGATTCATATAAGAGGTGCCTTGCTCGCTTCATTCTCCTTATAAGCACGTCGTCGATCACGTCGTAATATTCCGTCCGGTGGCCTGTTTCAGGCACAGAATTCTCTTGAGCTCTACGGTTGCCATTGAACCAGTTGCTGCTCCCTCTCGTTCCTACGGCTACTCCACTACTTATCGCCTGTTCCCGCTGATTGCTCTATTAACAAAAGACTGGTAGAATCGAGCTATAGCAATGAAGTTCGGCATCCAACTCACATCCAAGTCTGTACCGGAGTGGAAATCTCACAATATCTCTTATAACGACATCAAACTTCTTATAAAGAACGCCACAGACTCAAAGAAGAACGGACCCGACTCGGTAAAGCAACTCCATGCCGCGTTCATTGAGGAAATAGACAGAGTCAACTTGTTTCTCAAGGTCAAGTTTGGAGAGCTCCAGCGGCGTTTTCTTTATGCTCAGGACGTAATTGACAAGATTGAGGCGGAGCCTTTGAATCCTGACACTGATATCCAGGATTCACCAGAGTACGTTCGCCTTTACCAGAATCTTGGCGTTATCTCCAGCGACCTTCAAAAACTCTCACGCTTCATCGTCATCCAGAAAACAGCTATTCGGAAACTACTCAAGAAGTATACCAAGTACTCAACAGATGGTGGAGACCTTAACTATAAGATTAACAAATACATGATCCAGAACTCGGAGTCCTTCATCCACGTTGATATTACCGGCTTCTACTTAGAACTTGCCCTCATATACGATCTGATCAGAGCAAAGCAGAGACCAGGCGTTCAATTTTCATCTTCTTATAATACACCAACAAAAAACAGAAGAGCCTCGTATGCGGATCCTGTGGAAGATCTGAATATCAATGAAAAATTCGACTTTGAGAACATCAAGAACAGTGCTTCAAAGCGCTACTTTTTGGTTCATTATGACAATCTTGCCGAACTTAAGATCTTCCTTTTATCAAATTTTTACTTTGTTGATGAATCTACAAGGCACGAGAGAAAAAACTTGCAACTTCAGCGCAAAAAATCTTCGATTTCGTTTAGACAGCTCATTGAGAGACATTCTTCGGTTGAAGCATTAAATAAAAAGGCTGAGGAAAGGAAGAAAAGAGAGAATGAGTTGGACTCCATGGATGAGAGATCCAAAGAGATTTACAAGTCTAATGCTATCTACCTCAACAACACTGATCAACTCACTAATAACGACGATATTTGTGTTGTTTACTTAGATGAACTGAAGAATATGATATCAACCTACCCTGACGCTGATCCTGGTTTGCTCCTTACCGATTCCACCATGATCGACAGATCCCTCCTAATTTCTAGCATTGGTGGTTTAAGAAAAGCAGCTAATGCACTTCTTAATGACCAGAACAACTTCATCGACTCCTTACTCAAAGCACGTCTTGATGGAGTTGCATATAAAGCTTTCCACTCTCAGCATGAGGAGTACATTAACTCTCTCGATTCTCTTGAGAAGATCTCCATTGAATGGCTGTTTACCAGAAATATTCAGCCAATTGCAAAAATGGACTGTAACAAGACTAGATTCACCAGCAACAGGAATAATGATAAAAACAAACTTCAATCATGGATCACACTCTCCTCCAACATTAAATTCTCTACATCTGATCTGGACAATCATACATGGACCTCTTCCAATGACTTTGATGCCGCAATCTTCCCATATGCGCTTTTAGAAGTACGTTATTTACTTCCATCAGGATCTTCGAAATTACCGGATGAGCTTCTCAAGCTTACGGACTCTCACCTTGCTCAAGTACTGGATGGGTCTTTTAATCCCGTGACTTATCATCTCTATACCTCACACACTACTGATGTGCATCCCAATTGGGCGCAGTACTTTGGTGATAATCCGGCGGATATCCGCAAAAACCCACCACGAGCTCCTCGGCGTGCAAAATCATCCGCAAAAATCAACAAACGTGTTGAGAGTACTATATCGCTGTCTGGCGTGTCTGATACTAGTGATAAAAACAATTCTGGAGAATCAAGCCAATTCAGATACTGGAACGAATTTGATAATGGGTCTGAAGGTGGGGATGATGCTGGGTTTTTCATTGACGTTGATGACGACGGACAGATGTTTGGTGCAGCAAGTATGGAATATTACTTTAAGATTGTAAACAACTTGAGCACATTTATGCATGAAAAATTTCCTTCATTGTTTATGATTGAGGATGAGGATAGTGACCAACAGTCACTATTGAATGAAGAAGACCAGCAATATAGTTATGGAGCAGCATTTCCATCAAGCGAGCAGTCTAACTTGGAGGCGCTGGAGGATGAAGTTGATAATAGAGCGAAACATGATACATTTAGGGTTTTCCTTGCTCTTTCCTCTTCAGTGTTAGCATTAGCCCTTGTCTCATTATCGTTAGGTGTGACTTATTCTTTAATGTCGATTGGCGACGCCACTGTTAACCCTATGGTTATTTTGCTTCTGGTGCTAACGTTCTTTGCAAGCACTTCCCTTTCGGTTGTCTCTATTGGGTTCCTGATAGCAGTTTCAGAGCAGCACCGAACGGTTTGGCATATGGGTTTTGTTTGGTTGGCTTTCTTTGCCGTAACATCCTTAACTGTTCTGGGTACTATTAGTTTGTTTGGGTTATAATAATCTTGAACTTTGGTGTTCTTACTATGATATTTTAATGACATGCATTATATTACGCAATCAAGAATATTCACAAAGTAGTCATTAAACGTACGCTAAAGTTGGAAACCAAATCTCTTCTGTACCCACTGTACACCATGTTCGTCATAATCTTCTCTTGTTATTCTCACATTCCGGTACAAATCATTTTCACTGAACTGTTTGGCGCATTCCCAGCCATATGTAGATGGATATTCGGGTTTAGCTATCCTGACCTCCCATTCAACAGGTAATACAATCTTTAGCTCACTTAGAAGGCGTTTCTCAAAATTCTTTAGATTGAAATTGCCGCCCATGACTACAATGTTGGATACCAGGAGAGGACGGATCACCTCGGGCAAAGTATAAACACAGTCAACAATGGTCTCCACAATACCAGGTTTGTTCATGACATCAACAATTTCTGGGTGGAAAATGGTTTCTGGAACGCTGAACCTCTCGTCATACAGCTTTAAAACTTGTTGGTCTTGGGGCTTGTATTTGGCTCTCAATTCTGGAGTTAATACGTACCCGTGGGTAGTGGTATTGAAATCTGGGAGGACATATTCTATGACATTTTCTTTAGCATGTTGTTTCATATCCCTCAAACTCTTGTTATAGTCTGTAGTCACAAAGCAAGAAGCTTCCTTGATATTGTTAACTAGAACAGTCTCGTCTGTTACGTTGTAGTGCCTAAACGAAACCTTTTCTCTCATTACACCAGAGAGGAAACGACCTCCAATTTCCAGCTTTCTAACACCACGCCAATATACCATACCTTTTACCAAGGGTATTACCCATGTTGCATTAAACCCTGAGTCGATAACAAGCTGATAATCCGAATAGTTCCTCACGGTGCTTGCATCATTTTCAACCTTTGGTTCAAACATCACCTCGTTCTTGCTAAAATTCCAAGGGGCAAAAGCACCAATTGGAGCTTTATAAAGTGATTTAAACCCGAATTCTTCGAATATTACTTGATCCGAGTTTTGCGAAAGATTGGGTAGCATAAATGGAGTCTCACTCATGATTAGGTCCATTGTGGTGGTATCAACATTCAAACCGACTTCTTGGCCCTTGAAGCAGTAGTCCCATATCAATTTCTCCGCCTCCCAACTGGTAAGGTGTCCCTTTTCGATTGGTCTTTTGAAAACTATTCCAGAAATGTCATTGACGGAGTCCAGCTGGTTGGCTATTAAAAGGCGTTTGTCCTTAGTTCGGCATAATGAGTTCTGCACGACTTTGACATCCTGCAATGGCGCGTCTCCTCTACCAATCTTGATCTCATATGATCCATTATCAATTATAAGTGTGTTTGACATTAATCTAGTAAGGGTATAGGCGTGTTGAGACCCTATATTGATGTCACAGAATTGTGAGCTTCCTCTCTCTTTTTATCTGTCTACGCCTAAGAAGGTCCGATCCACCCTCGGAACACCTACACACTTCGCGAATGGGTTTCTTTCAATGGCGCTGATTCAGAGGTCGGGTTACCCTCGAAATTGAGGGTCCTGTTTGTTTTGATTTCAGTGTTTGTTGATGTTCTTCTCTCATTATCTCATAACAAATACCGGTCACCATTAAGTAAGGGTACGCGTTTTCTACAATGAGCTCCCCAGTAGCTAAGAGAAGGAATATCCGAGTGACTGTTTCTGAGGACGAAGCATTGAATGAAGAGGCTCCAGATTCTGCAGTTGACCAAGAGAACATCGCATCATCTCCTCCCAAGAGTCCATCGCCCTCATTCAGAGAGAGCCGGTCTTCTCTTGCTCTTATAGACCAGAACATCGATCTTAATTTGAACACGGTTAAACTTGAGCCACCATCTACTGAGACAAATTTTGATTCTCCTCGACTGAAGCCGTCTTTTAACGGTCCCGACATTATCCAACTGTCACCTACGAAGTCATCAAAGATCGCTTCTCTGGGGTTCTTCTCCCAAGAGCAATCAAATGAACCAGTTCAGCGATTAGTCATTGACCGTCTTATTCTCAAAAACTTCAAATCTTATGCGGGCGAGCAAGTGATTGGCCCGTTCCACACATCATTTTCCGCTGTAGTTGGTCCCAACGGCTCTGGAAAGTCGAATGTGATAGACGCGATGCTTTTTGTTTTTGGTTTCAGAGCAAATAAGATGCGCCAAGGTAAACTGTCTGAATTAATTCACAATTCTGAAGCCGCTCCAGATTTGGATTCCTGCTCTGTCGATATTCATTTCCTCCATGTTACCGACAATCCTGACGGTACCACCACTGTCTCCGATGTAAATCCGTTAATTATCTCAAGAAGAGCGTATAGAAACAACGGCTCCAATTACTACATTAATGGAAAAGGAAGTAGCTACACTGAAGTTACCAGTTTATTGAAGGATAAAGGTATTGACCTGGACCACAAGAGATTTTTGATTCTACAAGGTGAAGTTGAGTCAATTGCACAGATGAAGCCAAAGGCTGAAAAGGAAAACGATGATGGCCTCCTGGAATATTTGGAGGATATTATTGGTACATCGAACTATAAGTCCACCATTGAAGAAAGTTATAAGAAGATTGAAGAATTGAACGAAGTTTGTCAAGAAAAGGAAAGCAGGTTCAGCTTGGTTGAAAAGGAAAAGGAGTCTTTAGAGTCCAAGAAAGATGACGCTCTGGACTTCATTTCCAAGGAAAAACAACTTATGGAGAACCAGTCCCATCTGTACCAGTATAAGATTTTCAAATATAGTAACAGCATATCCCTCAACCGGAAGGTGCTAACTGAACTCCAAGAAAAATTGGAACAGGAGCTGGAGAAATCCTCTGTCTTCCAAAAGGAAGTAACCGATATTGAAATGGAATATAATCGTTTGCTTGTTTCTATTGACCAAATAAACAAAGAAATGAAAAGGCTTGAAGATATCCAGAAGAAGGGAGACCGTGAGAAGGTTGCAGTCGAGGAAAAGAAAAAGAGCTTGGAATCTAAGAAGAAGAAAGCGGAGAAACTTTTGCACACCGCTCTAGTTGCGTTAAAGGAAGCTGAAAAGAAACGTATAACATTAAATGAAGAGAACGAAATCTATACTAATGATCTAGATGATCTGAAAAAATCTCTTGTTAAAGAAAAAGCTGTTTTGGACGAAATTCGTTCTGAGTTGATTAGCAAGACCAAGTCGTTTAACGATGAGATTGTGCTCTTTGAAACACAATTACGGCCTTGGACCGAGCGTCTTGACCAAAAACGCTCGGAAATTATTATTGCTGAATCTCAAGTTCAAATGTTGAAAGACCAGAGGAATCATGCTCGGGCTCATATAGAACGGTTGACTCATAGGCTTGGAGAGATTATGCAGGAAGGTAAAGAATGTGAGAAGCAACTCAACATTCTTAAGAAGGAAAGGATCCACAATGCTGAACAGACTGAGCTTGGTGAGCAAGAGTGCTATCATGCAAAATCTAAGTTATCTGATATGGAGAGTTCTTTGTCCAACCACCGCCAAAGAACGCTGGAAGCTCGCGGGTCTCTTTCAACTACTGAAAACAAAAACAGAGTTTTAGCTGGATTGATGAGACTTCAAGAGTCTGGTCGTATCCAAGGTTTCCACGGGAGATTGGGCGATTTAGGCTTCATCGATGACAAATATGATGTTGCTATTTCAACGGCCTGTGGTCAATTGGATGACATGGTTGTTGAAACCGTAGAGGTTGGCCAGCAGTGCATCGAATACTTAAGAAAAAACAATCTTGGCTATGCTCGCTTTATCCTTCTCAATAAACTGAGGAAATTTAGTATGGCTCCAATTCCGACCCCCAGAAATGTTCCAAGACTATTTGATTTAGTACAACCACAAGATCCGAAGTTTTCCCCAGCATTTTATTCTGTCCTTCAAGACACGCTTGTTGCAACCGATATGAAGGAAGCCAACGCGGTTGCATATGGAGCCAAAAGATTCCGAGTTGTCACATTGGATGGTAAATTGATAGATAAATCTGGTACATTGTCTGGTGGTGGTAACGTTGTTAGCAGAGGTGGTATGAAGTCTACAGCGCAATCTGGTTCACTTTCCGAAAGGGAGGTCTCACTGTTGGAAAAAGAGCTTGCAGAGAAAGAGCAAAAGTATGAATTTGCTCAAAATACTTTTTATGAAATGACAAATGCTTTGAAACAATTAAATGACAGAAACCCCGAAATTGATACTGAATCTTCTAAGCTCACTTTCCAAATTGAGGCCTTGAAAACAGAGGCAATCAATACTAAAAAACAGCTGGAGGAACTGAAAAGAGAGAATGCTGCAATGGATGAAAATACCAATGAGATTGATACCGCGGAATCCACTGTTCATGCCTTGACTGCTGAATTCGACCATTTAAAGGAGCAGTCTAAAGAGATTCAAGACAAGATCAACGAACTTCAGGAGAAGATTATGAATGTTGGTGGCGTGAGGCTTCGTATGCAAAACTCAAATGTTGACGGTATTAACCAAAAGATTGAGATTGCGTCCGAAAAGATTAACAATAACAGAATCACTATTAAAAAGCTAGACAATGAGTTAAAGAGGTATTCAAGGTCCAAGACTGAGAAGGAACGTGAAATCGATGAATATGTTCAAGAGATTACCCAGGTTGAAGAAGCATACCAGGAAAAGATCCGGGCTTTTGAGCATCTAGAGCAAGATTTGAAAAAACTTGCTGATTCCAAGGATGATGCTACCGCCAGGGTCGAATCTCTTAAGGAAACATTGGATGAGAAACTGGAACAAATCAATGAATTAAAGTCTGCTCAAGTCGAAATTGAGAATAAGATCGAGAAACATCAAGGTTTAATCAAACAGGAATCAAGGCATATGGAACAATACACCAAAGAGCTCAATTCGATTGAAGTAAGGGATGTTAGTGGATTGATAGGTTTCATTGAAGACGAGGAAATATTGAAGAAATATCTAAATACTTCTCTCCCTGAACTTTCTCCAGACGAGATTCAAGCACTTGATATCGAGGCTATAGAAACTAAAGTTGAAGAGCTTGTTGAATTTGTTTCGAAAGCCAAAGTTGATGTAGATGTTCTGGAAGAGTACGGTAGAAGAGCAACAGAATTTCAAACTAGAAGACTAGACTTGAATGACGCTGTCCAAAAAAGGGATGAGATCAAGATGATAGCAGAAGACCTTAAGAAAAAGAGACTCGATGACTTTATGGAGGGTTTCAATATCATTTCTGCTACGTTAAAGGAGATGTATCAAATGATTACTATGGGTGGAAATGCCGAGCTTGAACTGGTTGACAGCTTAGATCCTTTCTCGGAAGGTATTCTTTTCAGTGTCATGCCTCCAAAGAAATCTTGGAAGAATATTTCAAACTTGTCTGGCGGAGAAAAAACACTGTCATCCTTGGCTTTGGTGTTTGCTTTGCATCGTTACAAACCAACACCATTGTATGTCATGGATGAAATTGATGCGGCCTTAGACTTCCGAAACGTTTCTATTGTTGCCAACTATATTAAGGAACGTACAAAGAATGCTCAATTTGTTGTCATATCTTTGAGGAACAACATGTTTGAATTGGCTCAGCAACTCGTTGGCATCTACAAGGTGAACAACATGACAAGAAGTATCACTTTGCAAAACCATGATTTAATTAACGCGGCATGAGGTACTTGGTCGTCTACAAGTACTATTGAGATTTTTACTCCGTATCTTACACCAATCGGGATAGCTTAGATTCAGTTCGTTTTGAAATAGTTCAATAAATATGTATTATTTTGCTTTAAGAGGTATCTGGATTATGTCGGTAGTGCCGGTTTGAATAGGCGCGGAGATAGGTCGCGAAACAGGTCAAACTCGCACGCAACATACCAAAAGAAAGCCTCCATGCAACTAACACTTCTCTTTTCAAGAAGTCAGGACGCTGTGGTTAGCCTCAGTGCACCATGGACTCTTCTTCAGGCTTTGCCTCTGTTTCCATTTCTAAAACAAAGGACTTCAGTTGGGTTTTTTTTGCGGACTGGTTCCTAGCGTACTTCCTAGCTATAACGGTCATCTTTCATTTTAACAGAGCGATCGCATGGTTGATCTCATGGGTTTTGGAAGTCTTGCTTTGGAGGACACGGCAAATACGAGTAGAATTACAGAGCATCAAGTTCTCTCCTCTGGGTGGCAGAGTTTTCTTTAGAAACTTGACCTATGTGGACAAAGATCAAACTGTCAATGTAATTGAAGGGTCTCTTACATGGCGCTATTGGCTATCCGTTGTTCGAAAGAACCAGAAGGACCTTTTCGAGGATAATCCCGAAGCTGACGCAACTTATAATTCAAAACTCCCTTGTCGTTGGTTACTTGAACTTAGTGGGCTTGAGGTTTTTATGTATAACCGCACTGTTTCTTACGATAATGTTTTCGATCAACTTTCGGGTAAAGACCCCGGTAGCAAAGATCAGCAGAAAGAGCATGATCTTTTCAGCTCAAATTCCGACTCTTCGTCTAGGGTATCTCCTGAAGTGGAGATACTGCATGAGGCTGGTACATCCTTCTTTTCCTGCTTGCCTCTCCATGTTAAGGTGAATAAGGGTGCCGTTGTTGTGGGCAACAAATCTACTCATGCTATTCTTATTGCATCATTCACTTCTGCAGAAGGTACCGTTGAATCACAAGCCTCAGACAATAAGCTTGATCTTGGACGCCGATCGTTTAACTTTGACTGTGAGAGATTCAATGTTTCCTTAAAACCAAACATCATGTATCAAGAAGAAGAGAGGAAGACGAGGGAATCGCAACGTTCATTACAGACAGATTTGAATGACAGTAGGTTCAGAGGTCGTCGTTGGTTTCTAATTGTCCCTTTTCTAAAGCTCTGGCAATATCGTAATAAGAGATCAAGCTTGGGTCTTGAACAATCTCACTGGAAGGGTCTTTCTCAATACCTCGATAGTGATAACGAATCTATCCCTGAACTCCCTGAAGCTCAAAATGAGTACGGCAAATATACAACATTACTAGACTCGGAGCAGTGTGGTCTCCACTATTATTATGATATGCCTGGTCATGTTCCAGAGAATGCTCTGCCGACTAATCCTCTGGATGGAATTGACATTGGAAATGGTGGCTCAGCTCCAAAGTTTGGCTTTGACATTAAACTCTCCAACTCTACCGCGCATTATGGCCCATGGGCTGAACGACAAAGAAGTTCATTACATGAGCTGTTTTTTCCTACTATTTGCCGAGATGCTAGGGCACAAGCGAAACTTGTTCCTGGTAGCAAAAGGGCCTACACTAGAATTGATTTCAATTTAGGCGTGCTTGATGACTTCATTATTCGTGTTCCAATCAGAGAGTCCAGTAAGAATGAACAGTATGCTGCAACTATCCGGGAAACACCCGAGGTATTTCGTGCTTTTGGTTGGCTTGAGTTAAAAGTTGGTTCCGAGTCCACTATCACTGTTCAGATAGCACAGCTGGCTTCAAATGCAGGATATGCGAACCGTCTTGACGCATCCTTCCATAACCTGGAACTAAGAACAAGTGTAAACCATGACATTCTACTTCGCTGTAAGGATCATATCATTTCTGGCGACCTTGGATATCCGCTGTCTTGGGATGGGCATGTTGCTTGGTCGTTGTTGAACGAATCCCATGGAATGGAAGCATTTCTACTTAGAGAACATATCACGCTGATTTCCGATATGTTGGTTGATTTTTCTGCTGGTCCGCCTACTCCTTATGAACGTTTTAAGCCATTTGCGTATGACATCTTTTGGAAATGCTCGGACTATCAAATGTACTTTAATATTAATGATGCTAACATTGTTAACAATCCTCTGGATTTTAATGACAATGTATACTTGTCTCTTCAAGGAGATCTCATCTCTATCAAGTTACATATTCCAATGGACGCCGTGATAAGAAGTTCTACTACTGTTGATTACAGTGTCTATACACCATCTTTCTCGCTTGTAATTGACACACCACCATGGCACACTCTGAACAACTTTTTGATCCACAAGGAGATCGGTCGCTCTCAAGACTTCACGGTCGAAGGATCGTATACTTACTACTCAGAAGTTTCCCTTGATCTTATCGAAACGATTGTCATTGCTTGCCGAGGAAAATATGTGGCATTGGAGTGCTATGGGTTTGTCGTCAAATACATTATGAGCATTAAGGAGAATTACTTTGGTGACTTTGTAAACTTCAGGACATTAGAGGAGTATTCCAAACAAAACTCAAGAGATGAGGGAAGTGCAGATCTGGAAAGTCCCAAAAATGTTGATTTCGAGATCCCAAAAAGAATGGAGAATGAAATAGATGTCCATTTCTCCTTTTGTGTTGAGGATAGTTGTGTTGTTCTCCCCGCAAATATGTACGACTGCAAGTCTAGCATGGGCCTACATTTCGACTCTCTTGATATTGATATACGTTTCACCAACTACTACATGGATATGCAAGCGGATGTAAGTTCTGCAAGGGGATACTATCTTACGGATTTTGTGAATGACTCTCTCTTATCTCTTAAATCATTTGTTGCTCCTAGTCAGCATGATATGCTTATTGATGGTTTGAGTATTCACGGACACCGCATGTTTGGATTGCCACCAACTGAGCCTACTTACTTTTGTAAGTGGGATATTACTCTAGGAGATACAAGCTTTAATGGTACTTCCGCCGCATTGGATGGTTTGCGCAGGTCCGTGGTAAACCTTGGCTTCGGCTATAAGAACTTGGAAAATCATTTATTGCTAGATGAACCTATTCTATTTGATACTACTCATGTTACAATAAGACTTCCAAATCTTTCTGTCTCTCTCATCGACCCAGGTGTTTCCCATGGTGTTAAGCTCGAATTCAAGAACATCTTGATGTGGTTCATTGACTTTACCAATCCAAGATACACCCAGAAATTGACTGTCGACATTGAAGAGATACGGGCACTTGTTTTCCATAAGGATTCCGACCAAATACTTTTTGATCTTAGAACTTCGATGAGATTTACCAACTTTTCACAGTGCAAGGGTTATGGTTCTGTAAGAGAAATGCAGGACTGGCACATTTTCCATCATGATGGTCCCTTCCACCGAGTTGCCTTTTTTGTGAATGAATCTCTGAAGGAACGCTATAATCGGCAGTTTAATAACATTTCGCCTAGTATTTCTCTACCGAATGCGTCTACCCCACTCCGAAATGAGACTGTTGATGCTGTTTTTGATGATTTGGGCTTAACTGACTGGGACAACGATACTGCTCACTCCGATGAAGCGACAACTAGAATCTCTCCCGGTTCTTCTAGAAAAGATGATTTCTTCATACTCTCTGACTCACATACTTCTAAATCCCCATCCATCAAACCTAAAAAATTGAGAGACACAATCGCTGGCATTAATGCAAAGCCGGTTCTTGACTATGACGATACAGACTTTAAACCTCTTCATGAACCAGATCCAAACCTGGAAACTGACAACCTAATATTCAATTTTGGTGTCATTGATCTCAATATCTGTTCTGACTCTCTCTTTCTGCTTCTGGGATATATTGACCGTCTTCAAAGGAGTACGTTGGAGTCGACTTTGGATGATTTACAAGTAAAGGTGCTGAAGAAACTCTTCCTACTGTTCCAAAAAAACGCAACGTGTATTAACTTAAGGTTTGTGTCTCCTTGTGTCACTGTCGTTTTCACAGAGTCCTCTTGGACTTTGGCAGAGCCACTCGATCAATCCCTCCATGATCTTGTGTGTTGTGTTCTTGAGAATCCGTCTTTTGGTGCTTGCTTTAAGAGTAATGACGAGAGTTCCAAAGAAGATGTTATTGCTCTACATATTCTTTCAATGAGGTTCTTCGTGAAGAAGGCCAGAGATCTTTCCAAGCCTCTCGATTTGTCTCTTGATGACTTAGAAGTTTGGTTAAGCAGTTCCAATAACTCATCAAGTTCGATATCGCTTCGCTCTTTTAGTGCCTCTCTTTTCGCTGAATCTGCTGCATGGCTTGCGTCATATACCAAGCGGATTCAAGTTATATTCACCTCTTTTTATGATGCTCTAGATTCCGTGAGAAACCGGCAGCATCACGCAAGAGTGGAGTTGCTATATCAAATAGCTCTGGCCAGTCGTGAATTCAATGTAGAACACGACCCAGCTGTTATTACACGGCCTGCTTACATCATTAGATTATCCCGGCAGCATATAAGGGCCAATGACAGTTGGAAAGTCATCGCTCGGCTTCGTCATATTCTTCAAAATTTACCCGACGAATGGATTGCCAATCAAAATGAGAAATTTGCAAAAGGTGATTTCAGTGCGCCCTTGTCATCCATGACTGATGTGATCGATGTCTTTTCTAACTGGAGAAGCTGGGAGTTTACTGATATTGCCCGAAGTTTTGTCTTCCGCTATGTGTTTTCTTCTAAAGAAGCTACCATACCCTCGTCTCTGGCTCTTTTTGAAATTGGTATTGTGGAGGCATCCCTGAATGTAGTATCCCAGGATGGTAATAGCTATCTTTGCTTGAATTTTGTTGAACTGTCTGGTAATGAATTGAATGATAACTTTAATGAAAATGAATCTGACTTATCACCATCATTCAGCTCTAGTTTGAAGATATCATCGATCAAGGGGAAATTCAATTCATCGTTGCTGGGGCTTCATCCGTTCTTTGAGATGGGATTTGTATCGACGAAGTCAAACAACTCGGTACCAAACTTTAGTTCGCTGCATGTCACTACCTTGATTGAAGACGTGGATTTGAACCTGTCTCTAGGTAACAGTTCCTTCACTGTAATCTGTTCTGATGTTTTCTCTACTATGTTTTACTGCCCTAATATTTCGTCAATGGATCTTCATCTGACATACGGAGCTCGTTATTTTGAGTTTGATGTTTCCTCACTTAAAGGTTCGGTGATAACATATTCCTCGTCAGAATGCTCTGTTTCTTTCCTGTGCGTTGGTTCTCTTATGAAAGGTCCCAATTTTGTTGACATTAATGGGGAGAAGACTTTGTTTCGTATGGATCAAGATACCACTACCTATAGCCTGTTTTTAAAAGATTTGCGCGATGATGTTGATAAACACGTCGGGCATTTGAAGGGACTCTTTGCATCTGCGGGTATGAATTCTACTCTTTCCAAATCTGAATTTCATCTTGAGGTTCCTGTGACTGACATCGTATTCAGAATAAAACGCATTGACTGGCAGTTGGCTATTGTTGATCCCCTGATGATTAACGGTTTCCTTCGTGAGATTCAGGTACACCTTGTTACAACTGGTAATATGATCTTTTCCAATATCAACATTGCTTACATTGAGCAGAACATCTTTCTAAGAATCCCCCAAACGCATGTCATGGAGATGGCATGCACTGGTTTTAAAATTTTCAATAAGTTCTCATTGGAGACTGGGTTACTTGAAGTTAGTTTGGACTATTCCGATAGTCACTTCCTTATCCTCGATCTTCTTTCTCGTGTTAAAGTCATTCGCGCAGCTGTCGATACTATCGATAATTCTATTCTTCTCTTATACGAGGAAGCAAAGAACTTTGTACACTTTGCTGAGCTACTGAGAAGCCCGGGTAATGTCAAATCGTCAACAAAGACACAATTTGCATTTGCTCTCAGTAAGCTTGCATTGACTGGCCATAGATTTGCTGTGAGTCTTGAGCTTGCTTCAGATCTATATAGTATCCAATTGGAAAACGTTTTGCTTTGCGCTTATGGTTTGATTGGGGGAGGGTCTAAGTCGTACGGTGATTTTTCTGTGGATGGGATGAAGATGGTAATAAAAGGCAACTCTATCCCTCGATCTAACTCTGTCGTTCTTGATGTCAATGTTGGCGTCAAGGTCGCTTACAACGAAGCTTCTAGTGGTCAATCTCTTCAGGTCGAATCGAACTTTTTCAGAGTCATGCTTCATCCTTCAACTGTTGTTAGCCTGATCCAACTTACATCCGACATGGGCTTCTTTGCCCACCATTTCAAGGATGTTGAGTTCTTGGTGGGCACTCCAGATACTGTATCACCAAGAGAACTGTCCGAGCCTTGGATGAAATTCTCCTCTGTTCATATGCTCTCGTACGGTTTCTGTGTTGGCTTTATTTTTGATAATCCTTCTGAAAGATTCCCGGGAATTATTGCTGGCTGTGATAAAATGTTCTTCATTGCCGAGGAGAGTATTGGAAAATTCTCTCTTGTATCTGCCTTTGTTTCAATGGCCAATGGCATAGACCATAGAACTTTCTTCAGCACGTCTAATGAGGTAGATAGTCCAAACAGAGCTTTCCTCCCTAATGTTCAAATCATATATTCTATTAAGAAGATTGGAAAGAACAAAGACGTCCAGGTTCGGGTTATGGGAGAAGAACTCGACGTAAAATTCGTGTCTTCTTCTATTGCATCTGTTGACAAGACTCTAAAATCAGTGACAGCGTTTGAAAACATGAAGAAAAACCTAAGGGTATATCCAAAGGCAGATCTCTCTGCTGGAACAATTACATCGGAGTACAAGCTTCCATCCGACTTTACGTCGATCCAATGCATAATGAACTTTGCGGGAGGTGTAGTTAAACTATATCGCTGGGAAGATTTTCAAACTGATGCTGTGTTTTCACCGTCGTTTGAGCTGAAAGCTCCTGCTGTGAGGATTGCAACAGAGTACTCTAAGACATCTGGTTTGAAAGATCACAACATAAATGTGGAAGTTTTTACTTTTAGTTCTACTAACACCTTACATTCAACATGTGTTCCAGTTCTCTATGATCTTTGGTATGGCCTTAAAGAACTGGGAGAGTTATTTGGTCCTCAAGATCAAGCTGTCAAGAAATTAAGTCCCAACGTACAGCCTTCCGGCTTGGATCCTATGAGTTTGTTATCCCGGTTCCATGTTAATTTTGCCCTTCACATTGACAAACAAGAGTTAAGTTTGACCTGTGAACCGTCGGCAAAAGTTCAAGCGGTTGTTGGGATTGATGGAATTGGGTTCCGTCTCTCTACTAATGAGGATGATGAGTCACAGCCTCTTTCAGGTGTAATTGATATGAATCGCTTGAGTGCATCTTTACAGCACAGTTACTCGAGGGAAGTGAGCGGCTCCGTTGGTATTGATCGCGTGTTGTTGACCTTGCTTCTTACAGGTACTGATTCTGGTTCTGCCAAAATCTACATTGCTGGTCAAATGTCCAAAGTTCTTTCTTACATCAATTTGAAGCAGATGCAAGATCTTGATTTGTTTAAAGATTTATGGCTTCCTGATGGGTATACTATGCAGAGTTCTGCTGTCAGTCTTAAATCAGATATCAGCGTGCTACAATCGAAGGATGAGAATTTTGTTTTGAAGTATCAAAAAGCTTCTTCAACCAGCCCCATTTCATGGACAATTGACTTCTTGGTTACCAATATTTCGTGTGAAGTAGATCTGGGCCAGTCTTTGGGAATTCTTTCTCTTGAATTGGACAATATATGGGCCGCTTCAAGGAAGAAATCTAGCCGTGAACAAGATTTACTGATTGGTTTCAACACCGTTACACTACGGTCCAGAGGGCGATTTAGTGGTCACCTAATAGTTAGAGGTATTCGTATTCATTCTGTGATTCAATGGTCTCTAGTGGGAGATGAATATCAAATCCCTGTTGTATTGCTGTCTGCTGGTTTTGAATCTACAGACGTCAAGGCTTCCTTTGATTACAATGTTTTCCTTTTGGGACGAATTCAAAGTGTATACGTGACTGTCTTCAACCAAGTCGATCCTCACAAACTCCTCCAGGATAGGCTGGTTGCTAGTGTTCATTGTAAATCATCAGAGCTGTATGTCACTGCATTTGCGTCTGCTAGCATTATGGACATTTATAACACACTCGCCCGGATTCATCAAGATACAAAGAGATCATACAAAGAGGATCTCAAGAAAAACATCACCCTTGAGAATCCAAGAAAATTACTAGACGTCACCGATATGATTGCAAGTTTGAGAACAGAGCTTGAAGTAAACTTTGGAAAATTCCTGTTGCACGTTTATCCGGGGTCTCTTTTGGATACACAAGTATTGGTTGTGGAGCTGGGCGGTCTGGGTGTCTCCTTCGATCAGAGCTTTGTTGAGAACAAGCTAAATTCAAAGTTGTTGATGCGTCTATTAAATATCAATATTGCTTTATCGAGCTACCGCACGCAATTGGCCGAAGAGTCGCTCAATGGAATCACAATCGATGAATTCATAGTACACGCTATGAATGCCAAAGGTGGTGGTATCTTTTTCTTCCCATCTTGGGAATGCTGTATGGAAACTGCTTCAATTCCTAACTCAACGGCCATCGAGTATAAGTATAAAAGCTTGTTTGATGGTAAGGTTGAAATACGCTGGAATTTGGGTTCTATCAATTTTATCCGAGAGATGTGGACTATACATGCCAGATCATTAGCTGCGCGTCTTCCAAAGAGGACAACCGAGGATGTTCCTCTCTTTGGAAATGAGAACATTGAAGAAAAACTAAAAGAAGTTGAAATGAGTGACAAGTTTATTTACATTGCTACTCTGCCACCTGTCATTGATGCCCCACAGTTGAGAGACTTAGGTGATGCCACACCGCCATTAGAATGGTTCGGTTTACACAGGCAAGGTTTCCCTGGCTTAACCCACCAATATGTCATCATTGGATTACAGAAGATGGTACGGGAAGTTGAGATGCAGTATGGTCGCATCTTAGGTAAGGCCACACGTTAAGTTTTTTAGATGTCCTTCACGAACATTACGTTTATTTATATGAGCACAATGCATTATTAGTTATTTTCATTGTCTAGTCATTACGTTACTTGGCGACGTACTTGGTGATGCCATACTTTCCGTTATTGAACTGAAGCTTTCCACGACGGACTCCATCTTGTAAAAATGAGATGAGTTCATCCTTCGTAGCCTTATAGGAAAGCCTTCTAGGCACAACAGCGGTTAAGAAAGTCTGTATCTTTGTGGGTTCCATTGGGCCCAAATTACTCAACATATTAGAAATAAACGGCCAATAAGGAAGAAGAGCAGAAAGATGTGAATTGGTTGTCATGAGCGCATCCGCTCTTTCAGGCTCTCGATCCTGCCCTTCAATCACCACATACCTCTCATTGATTTTATCAATGATTCCCTTATTCTTCCAAAACTTGAGTGCGCCACTTGCTACTGATTGTTCCATTTCCAACTGATGGCAAATATCACTAAGGCTCAGTGAGCTTTTGTCACTAAAGCAATAAATCACGACAGCTTTGTCTGGTTCGACATCAAAATTTAGAGTTGTTCCTGCAAATTCAAGTTCAACTTCAACAATTCCACGATTCAAGCATCTGAGGACTCGCTCACTCTTCAACTTACGAAACTCGTCAGCATAAAGAGCCATCTGTTGTTTAATTCCTTCTGGTAGCTTAAACTGATGATCCTCGTACTCTGGCCAGTACATGTGAGATAAAATAGCAAAACGAGTAGCGTTTGAAATTGCTGGGTTCTTTCGGTGTACATATAGATCCACATCTTCACTATCGGCAATGTCCCTAATCATAACGTCTAGGTTATTTAACTCATTCTCCTCAAACTTAGGTTTCAGTAATTGCAATTTAATCAACGCATCCGAAATACTGAAATCCTTGAGAGCCAGAAGTTTTTTTGCAAAAGACTCCACAAGCTCAGAAATAAACTGTTCCTTGGAGTCAAATATGGAGATCAGGGATTCAATTATATCTTGTTTCCGGAAATCAGGGAGAGCGTCGATTGGGTCAGGATACCAGTCAAGTGTCAAGTTGTTAGTTGTCTTCTCGGTCTCCATACTAAGCTCATCTGCTAGTCTAGACAGTGGGTCTTCAGGGTCGTTTTCTAAGAGCGCATTAACAATTGTTGGAATGGTGTCATCACGTTCTCTTAAGTATCTCCGTATTGGCCTTGACGCATTATCCAATAGTACGCCTCGCGCATCTATAGTCAAAAACGCCTTGATTGTCGACGTATAGCACAATATAATATCATTGGTGTTGGCACCAGCGTGGAGTAATCTCTCTGAGCATGCCCGAGTGAAGGACGAAATCAGTAATGATCTCTGCGATGGGTCTATGCAGCGTTTTAAGTCTTGCAAAGAAGGAAATGTAAGCGGATACTCTAGGACAATGTCAAAAATTTCACTGGAACGAAGCTTTGCTAGCTCTATTCTGGACATTTCATCATTGACGTCCAACTCTCCGAGGACAGAACGATTCCAGACACCTGCAAATGACAGTACCCTCTCACCAATGGCCGCTTGGTTGGTGAGTCTACCAACCTCGCTGGTGTCAAGTCCTAACGTTAAAATGAACAGCTCTTCCTCATGGGAAAGGGGTGACAAATACCGTACCTTGGACCTTACAACAGAGTTTATTGTTCTCTCGAGTTGAAGAAACTCCGAATCTGTGAGTGATAGGTACTCTGTAGGGAAGAGGAAGTAGTCTCTGACCTTCTCCAGCTGGGACATGTCGTCCAAATCCAGTCCAAGTACATCTTTGCGGATTTGGGAGTGGTAGTGCACAAGGATCTTCTCCATCTGCCCACTCTCAATGGCACTTTTCAACGCTGCTCTGACGCGCTGCGTGGGTTCCTTGTGTTCGTGGTGGAGCAGCCAATCCATGGCGATGTCGCTGTCTCCTTCAGGCGGAATCTCTGGAAGGGCAAACACCCGCTCAAACTCTAAAACACCCACCACCATTGCGCTAAGACACCAAGGATTATGAAGTGAGAGCTGCTAGAAGTACGGTCTCTGCTTCGAAAGAAGGAGTGCAGCGGTGATGATGTTCCTTTAGTCTGTTTACTTTTCAGAGACACATCGCGAAATGCGGAGCGAAGATCAACACACTTTTCCAAGTCCGTTCAGAACACAGCGAGGGTCCAGGGCTTTAGCCTGTCAAGTATTTATCCAACAACACTACCCCTTACCCATCCTAACATCCACTTCACCTGTCAACACTTACTCACTTACCAAGACTTGCTCAAACTCTCACCAATCGAATAATTTATAGATATGTCTAGAAACACAAAGCTGCAAAACCAACTGCGCGACCAGTTCATCGACTTTACACAAACCACGTCGAGCGTAGCAACGCAGTTTCTCAGAAGTGCTAATTGGGATTTGGAACTGGCAATCAACGAATATCTCACGAATGCTACAGGGTACGGCAGTAGTGGGAGCAAAGAGACACAGAGCTTGGTTGCGGTATTCGACAAGTACAAAGAGGACAACGACAAGATCGGGATCGACGGCACACTACAGTACCTTGACGACTTAGGGCTCAACCCTGAGAACAAGGTGACATTGGCATTGGCGGAGTTCCTCGAGTCGCCTTCCATGGGCGTCTTTCTCAAGAAACCGTTCCTCCTTAAGTGGCACTCAGTTCACGCCCAGTCCATGGCCGATATGGCATCCCATATCGAGTACCTGGCAAACCAACTCTCTGGTAATATCGACTATTTGAAAAAGGTGTATCGCTTCACATTCACATTTCTCTTAGAAGGGGGTCAGAAAATCTTGCCACTCGAGACTGCTACTGAGTACTGGCGCCTTCTACTCCAGGATATCTACGGCTCCACAAAGATAGAGGAATGGATCCGTTTCCTCGAAAATGACTCACGACAGGCTGTCAGTAAGGATACATGGAACATGTTCTTCGTCTTCATCCAGGAATGGAGCAATGATGCTTCACTTAATAACTACGATGAGAACGCTGCGTGGCCTAGTGTTGTTGACGAATTCGTCGAGCAATACCGTGACGCTCATGTGAGGTAGCGAAACGGGTAATGCAACGACTTTTACATTTCTGATCATCCGATCCCTCCTCAGCCCTGTATTCTCCGCTATTATTCTCGTAACACGTTGTACTCTATGGACTTTTTCGTAGTACTGGTTCTCTTTGTATTCTTAACTATGAAGAAATAGCGGTGTTTACATCGTGGCCCTACCTAAATAGCCGTTTGATGTTACCCGGCTCATACAAAACGGTCGTGGTCATAAATGCTTGAGAGAGATAATGGTCAGCGACGAACCAGAAGACACTATTAATCAGCACCCACGAACGCTTGTTTGTTGGTTTTCTTGCTGTTCCATCTTCTATACTTGGCTTAATTTGTGCTCATATCTGTACGCTGTCTTTTCCTTGCTCTAGACTACTCTTTCCCTCTTGAAATAGTTACATATAGAGTTCCGCTCTTCTCTGTTGGTGAAAATATAATGAACAACGGTCAGGGTTCTGGTAACCAGCAGGCCACTGCTGGCAGAAACCTAGTCATCCAGCCTCAGCAAATCCAAGCATTAGCAAGGCAATGCAACTTTGAGATTCAAGAAGCAAGACGATTGGGCACTGAGACTGCTGCTGGTCAAGAACATCTAAGGAAAGCAGAACGCATCAGGTCCATTTTGGTACAGTATCAAAGCCAGCAGCAGCAAAGACAGCAGCAACAGCAGCAGCAGCAACAACAGCAACAACAACAACAACAACAACAACAACAACAACAACAACAACAAC